>JAODLC010000049.1:11683224-11696618 GCA_026781145.1 Hippopotamyrus pictus
CCAGCCTCCCCTTTAACCATCCGGGAAATGCCCCAGCCTCCCCTTTAACCATCCGGGAAATGCCCCAGCCTCCCCTTGAAAAACCCAGGAGATGCCCAGCTCGCTCTCTGGACAGCCACCTGGCCCTGACCGCTGTCCACCATGCGCACAGCTGGCCCACTCAGGCATCCTCCAAACATCCGGCTGGCCCTGTCAGCTGACCTGTACTCCGCTGGCTCTGCTCTATCTCAGGTGGCCTCACCTGTCAAGTCAAGCCTGCAGTCATTTCCTGCAGCAAATGCGTCATTTCGCGGAGGAAGTTATCCATAATGGCCTCCCGGACGAGCACAAACACGTCTCCACCATTCCATCATCAACCGGCAAGGAGCGACTCTGGGAGATGGCGGTCTTAGCACAAGATGCACTGGATCCCAATCCAGCAGCTGTTCCTACAGGGCTGATAAAGGGCACATCTGGGCCACCTCAGTGTGTCATGGAGATGGCGTACGCATGTGTGCGCGCGTGTGTGTGCATGTCTGTAAATGTGTGAACGTGTGTGTGTGCACTGTTTATAGTTACAGCACTTCATGGTTTAACATTGTCAGTTTTCTATATCTAAAGTACGATACGAATTAGCCCGATGTACTCCTGGCATTTCACGCAAGCCAGTCGCGTTCGACCTGCTCCTGAGATGCCCAGCGCCCCCCCTCTCCTTGCCTCGGCCCAACCCACCCACTCCGACTCGGACAGCGCAGGCTGTGGGCCTCAGCTCACCAACACGCAGGCCTTGCCGGGCGTCTCCGCTACCGACGGCCCGCCAACCGCCGCCACGATCAGCGATTCTGCAATAACCGTCTCTCCGACGTTGCCATGACAATCCTTAACATCATCACCAACGAGGAGGTGCCTCTTTTGGGGGGGGGGGTCGTGTTGAGGTGAGAGTTAAGGCACAGACTGACAGGGAGCCATGTGAAGCCAGGGACCTCGGCCATCCGGACAGACCTGGTCAGTGTCCACATCGTCTTCTGCTGTGCCCAGTTTGCTGTCCCCATATCACACATAACTCTGTAGATAGCTGGAAAAAGGCATATTAAAAGTGATGTTTAATTTATTAAAAATAAGTATAAATAAAGTATTTAATGATAACGATCCAGAAAGGTTGTTCAAGTCGAATGCTGTAACACAGAGAAATGAACTGTAATTTATTTCCGATTCATGTTCCTGAAGCGTCAAAGTCATTTTGTATGTATTTTTCTTTTCTTTTTCTACCGGAGCTTTTGTGCCGTTGTATGTCTCGCATTGCATGAGTCCTCATGGAAACTTTGTACTTTCTGCAATGTCGTTCTGTTTTTTATATATATCGACGGAGTACATATGTGCCTTGCTTTATTTCTGTTTGTTCTGCTTACGTGAGGATTCCCTCACGTCGAACGTGACGTCTGTTACTGAGAACCGTGTTCCGAAAAAATGGAAAGAAAAAAAAAAAAAACAGGCATCGCGCGAGACAGCCGTGCTCACAAGCACCACGGCGCCGCCCCCCCCTTGCCGACCCGCCCACCAAAAAGGCTGAGGTCCTCTCCTCCGCAGCTATGCATTCAGACGCCGTGGTGCAGTGCCGCCGCACGTAACTGTGTGTCTCCGTGTCGGCGTGAGAACTTTGACTCCTTTTCTAAAATGAGAACAGTTTCCTAGTTGTCGCTTTTATGATTATCCTTCAAGTCCTAGATCAAAAAAAAATCAAATGATACCAAGTAAATACATTTTAGAGCAAAATACTCCATTTAAAAGCAGAAAAAGGTTTATTTTTTATCCTGCACATGCGGAGAGAGATGAGGCGGCGGCGCCGGTCCTGGGGAGTCGCAGCGGGTCTGGCCTGCATGTTTTCGCGACCTTCCACCATCAAACTGTACGATACCTGCTGCCGCGGCAACCTGTGTCCTTGCGGTGTGACTGCATCTACAGCCAGCTGCTCTAAATAAATGTAACATACAAACTCGGGGATCTGGCTGGCCTGAGTGTTACTGGCATCGGGGATGGCATCCAGAAACAGCTCACGGTGGGAATTTGGTGGCCAGGGATGTTTACAACCCGTATCCTTTCGGCTTAAAAAAAACGGTTGAAATGTCGATGCATTGATGTGGTGGCATGGAGGAAACACAGGCCTGATCGAGATTCTGGTAAAGCGACCTCCTTCTACAGCAGTATGGGACACTGAGCCAAACTGCCGCCCCCCACAGGCCAGTGTTGGCACTGTCAGTCACTGACCCTGTACTCATCGCATCACACGCACAGATGGCCCCGCGGCTGCAGGCCAGCCTGCGTATCTGTCCCCCTGATGGCCCTCTCAGAAGCAGAATCTCCTGCGATTCAGCCCATCATGCCTGTGCTTCCACGAGCGTAAGTGCTAACAGACATGGCTTTTTTGAGCTAGAGAAACAAGGCACCGCCGTGACATGGACAGAACATCATGACGTTCCCCTGGTAGCCCCTGGAGCTCTGGGTGCGAAACCAGCTCGTTCAAAGGGCAATTTTAGATGTAGCCGCATGCATACATTTACAACAGATTCTTTAAATTACGAAAGAAACTGCAGCTGACCTTTCAGTCAGTGATGAGTTTCACACATTTGCCTCAAAGACCATGAGCAAAGTTCTATGGTGTGTTAAAATGCATAAGTAAAAAAAAAAAAAAAAAAAAAAAAAATCCAAATTCAGTCAAGCCTCTACAGGAGCAGGAACAGGTACACCTGAGGGCAGAGACTCCGGCAGCATCTCCATTATCCTGAGGGACACCCTGTGAAGGGCAGAGGATGAGCGACACCGTGTGAGTATAGAGGACAGGATAAGGGACGTCCTGTGAGGATAGAATGAGGGACACTATGAGGATGGGGACAGGATGAGGAACACTCTCCAAGGATAGGGACAGGAAGAAGGACGCCATGTGAGGATAGGTACAGGGTGATGGACATACTGTGAAGATGGGAACATAATTAGGGACATCTTATGAGGATAGAGGACAGGAAGAAGGACACCATGTGAGGGATGAGAGAAACAGTGAGGATAAGGGACACTGTAAGGATGGGGACAGGAAGTAGGACACCATGTGAGGATGGGGGACAGGATGAGGGACACTGTGAGGATGGGGACAGGATGAGGGACACTGTGAGGATGGGGACAGGATGAGGGACACTAAGGACGGGGACAGGATGAGGGACACTGTGAGGATGAGGGACACTGTGAGGATGGGGACAGGATGAGGGACAGGATGAATGGACACTGTGAGGATGGGGACAGGATGAGGGACACTGAAGATAGGGACAGGA
Source organism: Hippopotamyrus pictus (assembly GCA_026781145.1). Lineage (NCBI taxonomy): Eukaryota > Metazoa > Chordata > Actinopteri > Osteoglossiformes > Mormyridae > Hippopotamyrus > Hippopotamyrus pictus. The sequence goes on from JAODLC010000049.1 coordinate 11,686,524, forward strand.
TGAGGGACACTGTGAGGATGGGGACAGGATGAGGGACACTGTAAGGATGGGGACAGGATGAGGGACACTGTGAGGATGGGGACAGGATGAATGGACACTGTGAGGATGGGGACAGGATGAGGGACACTGTGAGGATGGGGAGAGAATGAATGAACACTGTGAGGATGGGGAGAGAATGAATGAACACTGTGAGGATGGGGACAATGTCTGCTACGTTTATTATCATAATACTTGTCATAATCAAAAAGATTTTTTCTGTAGTAATTTTATCAGATAAATTCTGCCAGAGCAGGTGAGTCTTATAGAGCTCGGGACCATGCCGGCATGGCACACGATGCGTGGCGGTAACAGCGCCAGAATAAACATCGCCCCCCGAGGCGTGTAACACATGTACACACTGCAGAAAGCGGATGTTCCGGAACGAAAGGACACACACACACACAAACACACACACGCATACTGCTGGATCACATGCTCTTAGACTGAGAGGAAAAAAACAACAACAAACAGCACAGCTAGAGACCATCGATGACATCACACCACTGGAGCCAGCCAGGGCTCCGCCTACAGAGCAGCTGAGGAGAAGGGAAGGGACTGGGCACAGGAACTGACCAGTCACAGGGACCATGCAGCCAATAGGAGCAAAGCTCTGACTGCCTGGAGATCTGCCTCCCTCCATCTGCAAAAGGCATCTCTTTCTCCCTCTGTAGGGAATCTGGGGCATTTAAATGTTTCCCTAAAGATGAAAGCCTTAAAGTGGTAATGAGATAAAGGAAATGTGTTTTTCCTGGAAAACAAAAAAAAAACAAAAAGAAGGCTTACCATCAAAGGCAAACTGGAGAGAAGCTCTTAAACCATACGTTGACGTATTTTTTTGCTCAGCACAAATGAGCCAGGGGTAGTAGCAGAGCTCGTGACCTCTGACCTTGATGGTCTGCTAGGAGCTGCTGTAGAGATGGTTCTATGAGGCAGCCAGCCACAACAAGCTCAGCTCGCGCACACATGCATGCACACACACACGCACATGCGCACACACAGGATTGGAATTATATCTTTGTGGGGACTCCTTTCATTTCTATGGGGAAAACTCTAATCCTTACATGACAACCTTAAGTCCTACCCAGTCCTCACCTTAACCATTACCAAACAAAACACAAGGCTTTTGGAATTCTACGTTGCTTTATCACATTCACGGCTTATCAAAAAAAATGTTCCCCACGGTCAAAGAAAACAAGTTTTTATCGTATTGTGTGGACATTTGGTCCCCAAAATGTAATATATATATATGACCATGGTGTACAGACACACACATACACACACACGCACATACAGAGGGAGATCACCTGAGACAGGAATGATAGCAGTGCCCAGTTTAAACCAAGCACAAAGTACATTCACTTCCCTGCATGGGTCACCGGCTCAGAAATGAAGCCTGTGAAGCCTCTTGATATTGAACAGATGACGTCTAAACAACGTTAAAACATCAAAGCTGAATGAGTCTGCGAGGCCCACCCTCCTGTCTGTGTCATCTAATTAACGAAATACATTTGTTTTCCTACTTTTATTTAAATCTAATTTTATTTTTGTGTTTTCCATCATAACTTTGATTACTTTAAAATGCTTATTGGCTAGTTTGTGAACTAGGGTTCATTAGTTTAAAATGATGTAAAACTCAGAGAAACTGGAAAGTCCCAGTGCCGCGGATGTGCTCATCCTGCTTCCAGCAGCTTCCTCCCAGTTGCCTGACAGATTTTCAGGTTGAAAGTAACAAGTGGTGACTTGTGCGAATTGTAGTCACACTAGGAACCAGGGGACCACAGCTCATTTTGACAGGTATGATTCAGCTGGGTATTTCACAGGACCAATTAAGCACGAGTGAGCCGCTCCAAGGTCTAACATTAGAGCTCCACCCTGGGATTTCACAGTTACGAGTCCAGCTCCCTGCTGATGAGGTACGTCTGATTCTCTACTGCAGCCACTGAGCCCAGTAACACAAACTACCATAAGTCATTAGGTATATGAATTTGTCAATTCTTTGCACGTTTTCATTATTAAAAGTTCAATCTGAACTGCAAGCTCAGTGCGTAAGATTTTTCAAAGCCAGTTCATATAACCGTGCATGAATAGTTTCAAGTCTGTGCCAAAACTGATAGTAACCACAAAACACCCATTGCTTTTATAAGAAAAAGGCCACCTTGAACAAGGTAGACCTACTAACATTCAAATAATCTGTAAATGATTAGGTAAATGATCAGTCCTTTTAGATTAATAAAATTAGCTAAGCAGATAAATATAATAAATTTATTTTACTGATCATATTTACGCCGTTTGTACAAACAATGGTTTTATTATTTAAATATCCTCATTAGATGCCATTGGCCTGCCGCTACCGGAAGCAAACTGGCTCGTTTTCTGTGGGAAAATTAGTTCCTCTAAATCTGGTGACACCCTGTGGTGATATACAAGTACTACAGCTACAGAAAACATACTTCTGCTTTTCATAAATGCAGTATGGCTCTTGACTACAAAGTGACAATACATATTTTGCAGTTTTCCCTAAACGACAGATTTCAAAATGTAAAGATCATCGAGTGGTAAATAAAAATTCCGCACATTATTAATCCGACACTGGAACGCAGATGAAAATGCAGAAAACCTCGGGGCACTTAACTGGAGGTGGCGCGAGTATAATATTCTGTCTCATTCAAAGGATCCGTCCCTTTGCGCAGCAGGCGCAGGTTTGAATTAAAACAGAAGAGGGCGCCATTAGGCTGCGTTTGTCCTAGCGGGAACGTTGAATGCCGAACAGGTGGGAAGACTATTCCACTTTCACATGCAGATTGCAGTGCAATTCAGAATCAGTTCTCGTTTATTTAACCATCGCATCAAAAGCTTGCTTTGATCTTTAAATACATTTATTCCAGCCTGGGTTTCTGGGCAGAATATATTGTGACTGTACAAATCCTACATGAGACCGCAGATATAGAAATTATTAAGGTTGGGCTGAAACACGTCCGGCCGCCATTGTGGTATCGGAGCTGCTCTTAGGCGGCAGTGGAAACGCCGCATTAGCTGCTCCTGGACAAGAGTGTTGAAGCACTTAAGGGCGTCCTGGGCGCTGGACCAGGATTAAGTGAAGTAAGATATCTGCTGTCAGGGTGCATCGGATGGGCCTTCTGGCAGACAGGGCTTTGACCGTGGGTGGCTGTGGGAGAGGGTGTAATGAGCACCAACGCTAGCCCCCCCCAACGCACACACACTTAAATTCAAACTAGCTTTTATCTTGTGCCCCCTGACTCTGGCAAAGGCTGGATGTCTAACAGGCACCAGTAAAATACCCCCTCCCAGCCTCTCTTAAGTGGCCTTGCCCTCTGTTTTCTGTCCGGCCACGGACATCATTCAGAGTATCCATTAACACTCCCCCCCTCCGACTACTTTTTACAGGGCTGAGACCCCCCCCCCTCCCCCTCCCGACCGCAGGGGCACCATTACATCACAAAGTGGTCAGAGACCTGCCCTGTATATTGTCACAGAACGCCAAGCTGCCGGCTCCCTTGTCTGTGCAGGGCTTTGCAACAAACTGCAAGGCAAACACAGCCCCTGAGAATATAAAATAAAATATATTTTCACAGATGGTGAGAAAAAACCACGGCGCTGCTGTAGGACAGAACCGTCCCCCAACTCACGCCAGGTAACGTTCATGTCGCTGCGCACCTACGTTTAACCCTTTTAATGCGTTAAAGCGCTAAACGTAGAAACACGAAGGATTTGAAATTCACATTGCGGGACTGCTCGCCAAGACCGCTTTCTATAGATAAAACACCAATCAAATATAGTCTTAATTTAATGGCAGTTTAATCTCTTAATTTTAAGAGTAGTCGCTTCCCAGTTACACATATGCTTTGTGTTCTTGACTGGGAAGCTAGCCTTTACCTGGTCCTTTATAATTACATATCTTTAATAGCTACATTTAAATGTTCCAGGCGAATTCTAGTGTTCCATCAGTCTTCCGCTAAAACAGGTGTTGTTAATTAAATGACCCTTCTGGTTCATAGGATATGCACGCTCGATTTTTTTCTCTTCACACAATTTAGGTTAACCTGGTCAGACAGTTATAAAAGTGAAATAAATAAATAAATAAATAAATAAATAAATATTAGGCCCGAAATACCGAAGCAAGTGTCTATAACAGGATTATATCATCTATAGATATATACAAATCACATACCATGTAGGTCGTGTTTTGCACAATTGCTTGCGCAGCCTTGCATGTCAGATAAAGGATTGTCCTTTTCTAAGGAGCATATAAGAGTACCGTTATGAAGTCAGACACTAAGCGTCCAGATTTGGGAAAGTGTCGATCGGCGCACTAAATCATTTACAACAATCCGGATAGAAAAGCGGACAGGGTTTTAGAGGAACAGCGCCATTCCCCTCCCCCGCCACCCAAAATGCCGCTCTGACGCTGCGATCATTCCCGAAAGAGAAAGGATCCGAGTTTAAAACGAGTATCCCTCCCGGCTTGCCTGCACACACACAGACAGACAGACAGACACGCACACCATCCACATCGGTCCCCACGCCGTCTTGTACCGCTCACACCATCAAGCGCTTCGCTCCGCAGCCCGAACCGGACCGAACTTCCTGACTCTCGCCCAGGGGCTGAATCTCGATCCTCGCCTCAATTCAACGGCGACTTAAAGGACCTTTAGGACAGCGCGACACATCTGAACGTCGTATGATTTATAGAAAGTCACAGTAAAAGGAAACGGCAAGTGCATTGAAACCGGTGGGGACAGCAAGCATTGTGTATTGCACCAGATCTTCAGGGAGGTAAGTTCCGTGAACATTTCCCTTAAAAAAGCCATAGGGGAGGGGGACTTAATCTGACTGTTGCCTTTTATAGCGTTTTCCCAACGATTTAATATTTTTAATTCAAGGGGAGGGGGAACACTGTCAAGCGGATCGCAGGATGCATGATGTGGCTTTACGAGTTTGTAAGAAACGGTCGCTGCGGCTGCATTGAGACTCATTACATAAACTTCGGCTCTTTGTGGGGGGGCGCCCCGGTTCGCCTGCCCGACCCCACTTCCCAAGCTGTTTTCTACACGCTTGGTTGTCGATCCCCCGTCATACATTTTGCATTTTCGTGCGCTGCTGCTCCCAAGCAGAATTTTTTTAACAGATGCTGGGACTGTCAAGCCGGCAGTGTTTTTAGTTCATGTTTTATCGCGGGGATACATATAAATACTCATACCAAAAGACATTCTATTTTCAGAAAGATTTTCTACCGGCAGCATGAGGCATTAATATTGTAGCCTACATTCACATTCACCTTCATCCCGCAAAGTTAAGCATTTTGTATTTGGTTTCAGTATTTTGATTTTTAGGAGCGGCTATCACCACTGTGCAGGAACTATAATGGGTTTAATTGAAGTGTGAACACAACTTTTCCCCACATCGGGATACTGGAAGAAAGACTAGTCTTGTGACCGCCTGTCTTGACTATATTAATGAAGCTAGGAGAAAATATGTAGGCGAGTACATTTGAAATGTACAACTTCACCAAAGAGCCTACGACACATAGCATGACCTTGGAGGAGAGGAACTCAGTGGCGGCAAATAGTTACCACAGACCTCAGGGAATGGATATTTGTTATGAAAATTAACAGTATCATACGCAAATACGCATTTTAAAATACAGTGAAATTAAATAATTACAGAAATTGCATGGCTTGTAGGCTATTTTAAAGACCGTTATTGTTGTACCGTGTCCCATCACGTTTCGAAAGTCACCCTCGAACATTTTCATGGCTTGATAAGACCGGACTTTAATCCCCCTTAGATGAACTTGAAATAAACTAAATCAACCACTCGTTTTTGCGGAGTCGCAAAAAAAAAGTTTCTGACGTGGGGAACTTTAGGCGAATTACGGTTCTGCGATGTGGGGGCTCGGATTTTTGTCCGGTTTACGGCAGAGCTGCATTTAACCGGCAGTTCAGGAGGCAGGTACTTGGGTTCCGTCTAACTCGAAGCTGCCAGGGCGCTTTTCACTTATCAGCCTGTCAATTTTGCTTTTGAGTTTTCCCATCAGCAGCTCAGTCGGCTGAAATCCCAGCAAATGCACCCCCCACCCACCCCCGCGGGGAGTTCACATAGAGTATTACGACTAAAAGCTCTGGGGATCCCCCCCATCCCCCCATCACAGGGGCTAACGGCAGGACAGCTTGACCACAGTATGACCGCATGTAGTGCTGGGTGCCGACAGCTCCAGCCCCTCCTCAGACAGTCGCTCCGTCTCGTCCGCAGTCATGGATGACATGGACCTGCCCCAGATGAAGAAGGAGGTGGAGAGTCTGAAGTATCAGCTGGCCTTCAAGAGGGAGAAGTCCTCCAAGACAGCCACCGAGTAAGTGGCCTTCAAGCACCAGAAGCATCACGACCTCTCACACATCACATCACCATGACATCATCATGACATCACGATCAGCACTGCAGTTCACCTTTTACATTGCTTCCCTCTTCCAAGCTCAGGCCAATTTAAACAGGTTGTGTAATGATCTCCAGATATGCGTGACCTCAAAGGCTGCCCCTGGTTCCTGGAGCAGTCGTCCGGAGGAGAACCTTAACTCCTCCCACTTTGGAGAGATGTGACAGCAGTGGATCGCAACAAAGCGGCTTGGTTTGCAGCTCCATAGAGAGAACCACGGAGGAACAATGCAGAAATCTAGATTAGAGGAGACACAGATAGAGGAGATGCAAAGTTCAGTGGTCACCTGAGTCAACATCCCACTGTGTTAGTTCAGTACCAGCAAAAAGGTTCAGGAGCTGTACAGATCACCCTGGGAATGCTCATAACTGCCAGAAGGGAGGCGTGAGAGGCTCTACTGAACATCACCAGAGCTGCTTCAGAAACATGTGCAAAGTGGGGGGGGGGATCTTAGGGTAGGCAGGCCAGCAGGAGGCATGTGTGCAACACCCCCCACGCCACGGTACAGGTACATAACAGTAAATAAAGAGTCATTTTACCCATAAACCTACAGCTACTCCAGGTCGATCACAAGTGAAGCATCCAGGCAGTAGGTGGCAGCGATGTGACGGAACTTTCCTTTTGACGCTCCCCCCCCCCCCCCATACCTTTGCAGCCTGGTGAAATGGATTGAGAATGGGGTGTTGGAGGATCCTTTCCTGAACCCCGAGCTGATGAAGAACAACCCCTGGGTGGAGAAAGGAAAGTGCACCATCCTCTAACGGCGCTCGGCATGCCGCTGCATCCCCACCCCCTCGAACCCGACCCGACCAAGTGCTGGCAGAGACGCACAGTGCCCCCCTATCCCCAGGAAATGTAGCTCATAGAATTGGGGGAGGAGGGGTTATAACCATGGAATACAAACGCATATATCAATGAAATGTATTTTAAAAGCCTTTAGTTATAACCATGAAATATATTCTTCACTATAAAGGATTGCAAAAGGCACTTATTATACTTTTAGATGTGCATAAACGCGGCCCATAGTTCTGCAATCGCGCCACTGGTCGCATCATTGCTGTTGCTTGAGCGTTGAGGCAAAAACAATGGGGCAAAACGACAGCGTCCAGCCCACGGTCCACAGCCCACCGTGACGCCCTTTTAAGGCCGGCGTGCATGCGCTCACATCCCAGCAAGCTTGTATATACATTTAGCCACCTGCGTCTTTATGTTATTTATTGATTATATGAAACATGGGTGCTGTCTGCTTTGGACGCTACAGCCCAGCCCTCACACAGGAGGAAAGACAGTCTTTTTAACACCTCAGTCTGAGACGCTGCCTTTTTCTCGAAGATCGTGTGCCTGTTAACAGTGGTCAGCGGGCCGCCAGCTGGGGCTAGTGATGTGCAGAACCCACAACGGGAGCCTGACCCTCAGGTTATGGCCACGCCCCCCCACCCGCCCAAGAGGCTCAGGACGGCCGGCAGGAATGTGGACTTTGAGTTACGATACATTTAACTACAAATTTCAGAGGGCTGTGTGTCCATCTTATTTCCGAGTGGGCTTAGAAAATGTACGCATCACAGTCAAGCATTGATTCAATGACAAAGCAATAAATAAATTACCCTTTTTATTGAATGTTTTGCAAAAAAAAAAAAGTTCGTCATATTGAATAAAGTGGTGGATTTTCAAGACAACCTAATGCCTGTTTGAGTGAGAGCGCATGCGAACTGAACACAAATTGAACACAAAGAATATTGTAACAAGAACGACCCCCCCCCCCCCACAGAGAATCCCGTGTTAACATGGGCAGCACGATTACAGGACAGTGACAGCTACACCCCACTCCTGCAGGTCCGAGAGAAAATGTAAACATTAGCATCTGACTGATGGACAGAACGAGAGCGGAGAGAGCTCAGAACACTTACAGTCTGGTTAATTATGTCAGAGAAATTAAGGGCAGGGTGGCCAGGGGATGGGGGGGGGGTCAGCCTCACAGCAGGTCTTTGATGTAGACATTGCGTCGTACGGCGTTGGACACGCCCTCGTTGAAGCGGAACCAGACGTCACTGTTCCCCACGGCCTTCCCCATCAGCAACTCGGCCGCCGTCTTCTCTCCCTCCGCTGCCCCGCGAGAGGAACACACACTTGATTCAGCCACACTGCAGAAGCCAATCCAGGAACCTCCCCCCCCAGCAGGTCAACCATAAAGGATTAACCTGGGAGTGTAGGTTTTAAAGCCTCATTTCACAAGTTATTAGCAAACCAGCAGTGGCCAGCCTGTAGCGAAATAGTTAAAAAGCCAAAAAGGGCACTTCTGGTCCCAGAAAGACACATGGTTTATTTGCATCTTAAGCCACAAATTCAACTCGATGCTCACACTTCTGTCTGCATAAATGGGCCGGACAGCAGAGCCCGCAGGCCGCATGTGCCTGAAAGCGTCCCCTGAATAATACATGACGAGTGTGTTGGCTTCTTACAGCAATCAGCACTTAAACAATCTGCCATCTGCCAGGTGTGTGGGAGGCAGGGGCTCCGCCGCCCTCCAGATCGGCAGGGATAATCCCAGAGCGCGAGGCATGCGGCCCAAAATGGAGCAGTCCGCCCGCCGCAGTCCGCCCACCCAAACATGCCCCCGCTCTAAAACAGAAGCTAGTGATGGACGGATCGATCAATTAGCTGTTAATCAGTATCAGCTGATTTTCACAAAAATCTGAGCGATCTTCAGTCGCCAGTATTCCTCTTGTTGCATTGACACTGCACTCTAACGTGAGCGAGGAAAAAAAAAATCGTCTACTTTAGCAGCTTTGTTGGGAAAAAAAATATCTGTTGGCTTTAAAAATGTCGATCGGTCCATCGCTAACAGAGCGGCTCTCGGCTCCCTGACGCGATGTCCTCGCGGGTCAAAGGTCGCCACGCCACAGCGCGAGTCGGCACAAGGCTGCCAGTGTCTCAGGTTGCGATGTGTGCAGGTTCTGGTCTTACCTGAGGCTGCAGTGGGCTCTGGCTTCACTCTCGGCACGATGGCGCGGCCAAAGAAGTCGACCTCGGGCTGAAAAGAGAAGATTGGCCACCTCTTTACTGTGTTTTGTTTCCGTTGAGATCTGCGTGTTTTGGACATAAATTAATTAACAATTAATACCAAACAGGCAGAAGGTATGAGTCTGCTGGTGACAGCGCCTGGCAGATCTAAGCCCCGCCTCTGCAGCCCAAAGCAGCCCCCCCACCCCCCCCCCCCATTAAGCCGATTTCCCAGCAGCACTTGGATTAGGTTCAGAAATCCAGTAGCACTGCATTACTGCAACCCAAACCCCCCCAGCCCACTGTAGGTAGCATCTCCAGCCGCCCTCCGCACACCTCGATTATCTCAGCGGTCCCTAGGGGGGCTGTGGGGGGTTATGCTTCCTTAGATTAGACCCCTGGACCTTGGCCAGGAGGGACATTAAAATGGTCAGTTCCCCCCATCCCCAGACTCGCTGTCTCTTGTTCTGCTTCTCTGACACACGCTCCGCTCTCCAGGCTGCCCTCTCTGGTCATACTCTGTGTGTGTGGGGGGGGGAGGGGGGGGGGGGCTTTATCAGCACCCATCCTCCATGGGAGGGCTGCCCTACTTCTGCCACAGAGAC
>JAODLC010000049.1:11703182-11720498 GCA_026781145.1 Hippopotamyrus pictus
CCCGCCGTGACTTTTTTTTTTTGGTAGCGGTGTAAAAAGAACACAGTTAGCCAGCAATAATTAAGACTGAGGCTGCTGTGTAGTTAGAGAAAGAGGCCGATTAGGAAAATGTACACAGACACATACAAACACAGACACACACACACAGACACACACACACACAGACACACACACACACAGACACACACAGATGCGCACACACACACAGACGCGCACACACACACACAGACACACACACAGACACACAGACGCACAGACGCGCACACACACACAGACGCACACGCACAGACGCACACGCACAGACGCACAGACACACACGCACAGACGCACAGACGCACACGCACAGACGCACACACACAGACGCACAGACACACACACACAGACGCACAGACACACACACACAGACACACACACACACACAGGCCGGTAGCCGGATAAGTGGGTGAGCGGGCAGACAATCCTGAGGGACGCTGGTGCAGATTCAGGCTTGCCTGGAAGCGATAAGGTAACTGCCGCTCGCCACCCCCCCCCCGTTCCTGTGGGTGGCATAAATCTATTCAAAGCAGCATGCCCCCCCCCACTTTGTTCCCAGCTGATTTTTAAGGTGCTTTGCTCATTGATATCATGCAGCAGGTCTGGCCTGAGAACACGCAGTGGTGACAGCATGCATACGCAGGCACGCAGGACTCACCGGGCGCAGCTTGGGGCAGACGACCTCCAGCAGGAGACTGAGCACCTCCAGGGACAGGGAGCGAGGCCCCACCCTGCTGCGGATGGATGGAGGCACCTCGGCCAACATGGCCGCCAGGGCATTCCGGGTGTGCTGCATCCGGGTCACCGCCTACGATTCAAGATGGGGGCAGGAACAGCCTTAAACAGGCATCCACCTCCTTAGTGTCACGTGCCGACCTGTAAACCCCGCCGGCGGATGGCGCCCCCTACCTCGTAGTGGCTGTTGGGGTAGTTGATGCGTGGCACGCTGGTGGCGGCGAACAGCAGGTGGAAGGCGGCGGGCAGGAAGGGCAGGTAGCGCAAGAGCGAGAAGTTCTGATTGTGCATGACAGCCTCGCCCAGCAGGTCGGAGAAGGCGAGCCAGTCGAGGGCCATGCAGACGGCGTGCAGGCTGGAGTCCTTCAGCTTCATGCTCAGGAAGTTATCATAGAGACCCTGGGGGTGGGGGAGAAGGAAGGGAGAGAAGTGGAGAGGAAGACAGACAGGGAGGAAGATACGGGGAGGAAGAGGAAGAGAGAGGGAGAGAGGGAGAGAGAAGGTGAGAAATATATGAAAGAAGACAGAGGGAGAGGAGGAGGGACAGAGAGGAAGAGAGCGGGGGAGGAAGAGATGTAAAGGAAGACAGGGAGGGGAGAGAGGAGGAAAAAGGGGGAGGAAGAGAGAAAGGAAGAGGAATAGAGAGAAAGGGAGAGGAAAAGAGGATGGAGGAGAGAGGGATGAAGAGAAAGTTGGAGGAAAGAGGGGAACAAAGTTTAAATCACTGAATCTGAGTTGTACAAGAACAGAGAACGAGGGAGCAGGAAGATGAGGAAGTGGTCTGATTGTGAGGAAGATGCCATACGTTTGTGAGCTTCTCGTGCTCTCCGCAGGATGCGGCCAGGTGCAGGATGTGCTGCAACCTCTGGGCCCCCGCGCTGCCCAGCCCGCCGTCCGGCACCGCCGCAAACAAGTCATCACCAACCCGCTTCCTGCAACAGCACGCAGGCGGGGTGACACGCGGCTGGAAGACACGCCAGGGGGCAGTCACAACGTACGATGGGACGTGTAGTACAACACGTGGATTAACAGGTGGACAAATTAGTGTTCAAGTCCCCAGCTCCATACATGTGGATGGCTGGGGTCACTGGTGAGTTTGGATGTCCCCAACCCCCCACCCCCCCCACAAACAGGGTACCTTTTGGTCCTGGGCAGCTGGAAGATCTCCTGCCACATGGAGAACAGCCCCTTGTTCTGGTCTTTCAGGCCCACCTGGACGGACTGCACAGTGCGCTGGTCCAGCTGCCGCTGACCTCGGCCGTGAAGGAACTGCTCACAGAGACACCACTTAGCTCACACATGGGCGACCCCCTCTACTGGCCGCTCCGGGGAGCACGGCCTAATAACAGTCTGACCTCAAGACGAAGTGCAGGGACACTGGGTTTCAATTGACCTCCCCAACTAGAGGGGCACAGCAGGGGACACGAGTGCGTATAGGAGACAGCTGAGCCAGGAGTGGGAGGAGCCAGAGCAGGGTGGGGGCGGGACCAGGGCAGGGGCGGGGCAGCCCACCTGAAGGGTGTTGATGCAGGAGCGAATGTCGTTTTCTGTCTTCTCACACAGGGCCATCAGTGCGCCCGTATCCACCCTCATGCCCTGACACCTGGAGATCTGCACATATGCCAGAGGCCCTGTTTAGCGGCGCGTGTGACTCGCCGTGCGTGACTCGCCATGCGCGTGTGTGCGTCTCACGCTACCTCGACCAGCCTCTGGACCAGCCGCGAGGGCTGCGTCAGGGGGAAGCTCAGGAGGAAGGCTTGCTGCCGAAGCTGCCGCAGAGCCGGAACGTACCTGCGGGAGACCAAGCGGACCAGAACACTGAGGCATCCTGCTCGGCTGGACCTGTCGCCAGAACGCTGACTGGGAGCTGACACTGACCGAACGAACAGGCAAAAACAGGCCACTCGGAATAAAAGACGGACCCCTATTCAGAAAGGATTCACTTCAGCCATATGGAAGCCACAGTGCCACCTACAGGTCATTGCAGATGCAGATAATGGGCCTCATCAGAATGGACTCCTTCTTCTTCTTCTTGAGTGCGCTTGAGACGCCACCGCCGGCCGGTTCCGTGTCCCGGGTCTCCTTTCGGTTCGGGATGGCCAGGAGCACATTGATAGCACCCGGGGGGGGGGGGGGCATAAAAAGTCTGAGATAAATATTTCTTAAACTCATAGCATAGGGTTCTTTTACTAGTACGCCCTCTGGTGGCTAAACATAATAGGGGCAGGGAGAGAGCTAGGCCGGAGCTGTCCCTGGTAGGGACTCACAGAGGGTGCGCCGTCGATCTCGTCGATCACCAGGCAGTTGGGCCTCTCATTGGCCCCCAGCACAGACTTCATCTGTGTGGCCGTGTCGATCCGTTTCTGGAAGAGCTCGGCGCTGCGATCATCGCTAGGAACACAGAAACACAGTCATCCTCCTTTGGGACTCCTTACGTAAGCCAAGTCAGCCACCATGTTTATAAGCCAAGTGTCTATACAAAACAGCACTGGGGTCATTAGCCGTAAAATAAATTTGATATCCTGTATGCAAAATAAACCAGTGTCATGGTGAGAAACACTCTCGCAAAGTCCAAATAATAAAACGAGTGAGAGTAGCTACCTAGCATTCATCTCCACCACGTTATACCCAGCATGCCTTGCGATAACGTGCGCCAGAGTGGTCTTCCCCAGGCCAGGGGGCCCCGACAGCAGCGCCACCTACAGACAAATAAGGGAATTCACCGTCTACCCACAGAGACCAACTGCCCACAGACATGACCCCATATCTGCCGAGAGCCCTCAGCCCGGCACACCTTGTATTTGGGGCGGTGATACTGGTCCAGTTCGGCCTCCAGAATCTCCTCCGTCATCTGGGTCTTAGTCTTGAACCGGGAGGTTTGCTGGTCCTTCTGCAGGTGAACGTATGTCACTCTATATACTGCAATTTCACATTTTTATACTAGTGGTTTAGTTTTCCATAGGAGCACCGAAGCCCCTATAGGCAGAGCTCCTTCCCGGGGCCTGGACCCACAACGCCTCCAGGAGTTTGAGTCCCCAAGCAGCACTGCACCTGTGTCCGGCTGTCTGCGTGGGTGGGTCTGGGCTTCTGGGTGGGCTTCTCCCGGCCAAACACGACCATGTCCCACAGCTTCAGCCATTTCAGCAAGCAGCGGTTAGTGAACTAGGGCCACAAAGGAACAGGGGCTCAGATACACGCGTGTGCAGACACGTCCTCCTGACACACACACACACACACACACACTCACGTCGTCGCTCAGAAGCTCTGTGTAGTGCGCAGGTGAGTACTTGTCCACCCACAGCCGCGACGCCGCATCCTTGCCGCCCCCATCTTGTGCCCCCTCTCCCTCAGCCGGCTCTTCAGAGTCCATTTCCCCAAACTCCTGATCTACCTGGCTGGAGAACAGAAGAGAAAAATACCAAAAGCAGGAAGCACATCAGGACAGGGGAAGACATAGTGGGGTGGGGGGGGGTGGTGGTTGAGTGTCGGAGAATCACCTGTTCAGCATTTCGGTCAGGCGCTGCGACTCCTCCACCAATTGCTGATGTCGCTGTAGGGAGAACGTAAACATTTAAATAAAGCGTGACGCCGCTGAGGTACAGTGCAGGCCAACGGGGAACTGGAGAGGGAACAGGGAGGAATGGAGGGTATGTGTACAGGGGTGTGTGTGTCAGGAACGTTTATGGGAAACCCCCACCCTTTCTGCTACTTGCTCCTTCAGAACCTCGATGGGCACCGACAGCAGCCCCAGGCTATACTGAGACCTCCGGAATGCCAGCCCATCCGACGCCTGCCCGCCATGGAGAAAGACACGTACAGGTCAGCTGGGTGCCCAGCAGGCTGTGGGCGCCCGGCTATCTCCTCGCTCACCCTCCCCGCATCCTCGTCCTCCCTCTTCGCCAGGTACACGCGGTCACCGGAGGAGCCCGTGACGGAGATGAAGTCGCCCACTGGGGGGGGCCTGTGGAGGATGTGCTGTGCCACCCTGACTGCCCTCTGGGGGGAGGCCTGCAGGACCTCCAGACCGCTGATGTCTAGAGCGCCGGGCGTCACTGCCGGAGTCCTGCTGTCTCCATGGGAATTTTGGCTGTGAGCGACATCCCAGACCAACAGCTCAAACCCAAGCAATGGAAATCCAACATGCCGCCTGGCTGTGTCGACTTTCCCTACCTTTTGCTCTCCGATGGATACTCTTCAGGGGATGAGGGAGGGGTGATTTCCTTCCCATCGCCTGCAGAATCAAACTTTAGTTTTTTTACCACGTCCTGCCTCTGCCTTTTAGCCTTAGGAGCTGGAAAGTGGAGAAAAGACAAAACGGTGAATGCAGACACAGGCAAAGACTGCTCTTCTCTTCTTCTCAATCTGCTTGCACTCACTCAAAGAGCCCTCGCTGGTCAACAAATGCTCCAGGTAGTCATTTTCCGACACTTTGGAAGTTCTCAGGACCGTGTCCCCGGAGGCGAGGGCTTCCTCAAAGGAGGTCGGGACCCTGGTCCTGCGTTCTGACTTCTTTGGAAGGGGGCGAAAGTCAGCTACCGAAAACAGAGACAGTAAATAAGGGATAATAAAATCAGAAAAGGGACTCTGACGACAGCATATGGAATAAAAGAAACGATCAGATCAGATTAGATTACACTACATTAGATTAATCCCAGGATGAAATTCTTATGCATACAGCAGGAAAGAACGTACAATACAGATTAACATACTTTAATTCATAACAGACAAGGTGCAAGAACGGCACACATAAGGCATACAATGAAGTTTAATAACCATATGCAAACCATTAAGTGACTGAACAGGTTATCAAAACAATATATATCAAACAGAGTTGATAAAGACTTTCTTGAAATGGACTGAAAACGATAACAGAAAAATCTCCTCTTACTGCCCATCTCTGCCAACACTTCCAATTCGTCTGCAAACTGACTTTCAAAGTCATCTTCTATACCGTACATTTCATCATATTCGTCCATTTTCGCGCTAATAAGATGGGTCAAAATGAAAAAATGATTTTACTGGACTATATAACTTTTTCTTTCTTTTTTTTTAACTCGCAGCTATAAGAAGGTTGTTCTCACATTTCGCGCAAAAATTATTGTATGCCTTTCCTTCCGGGTCAAAGTGAAATGGTTCAACAATCTGATTGGAGGAGAGACGCGGCGTTCTCTTTTGATTGGTTAATGATGTTGTCACCGCATACGCCACACAGTAAGGGACCACGTGATCTACACGTAGTGTTTGTACACTGACAGGTAAAATGTGGTCTTCAACGTCGATTCCTGTGAAATAAACGGCGAGGTTGAATCATAAACTGCGAAGCAGCACCTAGGTTTGTGCCACATTGTGTGAATAAATTTGCAAATGCGTCCCGAGCTAAGTTTCAAAACGTTAAATTTGTACTAATTGGAGTGTGATTTTAGCTCTCTGGCTAACTAATTTTCTGCAACTGGTAATGCCGCGTTACTGTTTCTGGATCTCGAAAGCTAAGGAATGAGAATTTCATAATTTGCAGTTATCAGACATGATAACACACTGATTTGTCTTTTTCGATGCGCCGAGCGATCAATTTATCCGTCAGTAACAGATGATCGTGGAAGTTTTTTTTGCACTTTGTGTCCTCCTTTTGTGTGGCCCTTTCTCTGTCAATCAGATTTTGTTTTGTAGGGGAATAGCTGTGCTGTAAATCTGCAAGATAGGAAGTCTCGATAATTATTATCATTTTAATAATCATAGGATATAGCGACTCTGAAATCAGAAGGCGTTTCTTGGAAAGGGGTGTGGTAGCATAGCAGTTAAAGGAAAGTGATTAGTTATACGAAATGTGTCTACTGCATTTAACTCATATTTCAAATTGTGACACAACAGGGGGCAGCTAATTCAGCGTCCAGGGAGCAGTGCTTGGGGGTAGTACCTTACTCAGGGTACCTCAGTGGTACTTTGCTGGTCAGGTATTCCAACCAGCAATCTTTCAATTACAAGTGCGCTTCCCTAACCATTAAGCCACCGCTGCCAGTAGAATCTGAACTTGTGAGTTAAAGTTTGCAGGTTTTCCTCTTGGACATGCAACAGTCTGTCTTTATAGATATAACAGAACACTACCTGTTGCGCTATATGGTTTTACAGTTTTGTTCCTGTGTCCCGTGGCACGTTGCCATGGAGCCAGCCAGTCTGGAGAACCTGCGCGTGCTGTACCAGAGCAATGACTTCATTGTGGTGAACAAACACTGGGACATCCGCATCGACAGCAAGATGTGGTACGAGAAGCAGACGGTGCAGAGCCAGCTGCGGCATCGCTTCCCGGAACTGGCGGACCCCGACACGTACTACGGCTTCAGGTCCCGTAGGAGTCTCCTCCTGTCCTACCTACCTGATTTATTGTCTAATCCGCGCTGTTAAGAAGGTGTGATTGGGCTTTAAAAAATATATGATCTAAAAGTGATAACATGAAGTTTTCCCTAATAGCAGTAGTTTTGTATTTAACTGGTGTGCCATCTTCACTTTATTTGGGTTTTTTGGTGAATATTAGAGTCGTTGAAGCCCCTGTTCATTATGCTCATTGTCAATAAAGCCCAGTAATTTTACAGCCTTTCCAACTAGTGTAGACTCCCATCACTGAAAAAGTGGCAAAGGGAATGGTTTGTGCCTGGGCAGGCAAAACAAAGGCCACATGCAGCTTGTTAGAGGTGACCCCCGCACACCCACCCGCATGGTTTGCTCCGTAAAATAGCGATTCTTTATTAATCCCCATGGGGAAATTCTCTTTTGTGTTTGCACATCTGTGTGTGTTTTCGGATTACCGCGTCTTGCTCTCCATGAGACACACAGACACGTGGGTGAGAGTCAGCTTGCGGGTCCCAGCGAAGGGCAGCCACGTGTGGCACCGCTGGACCTGGGGCTCAACGGACACGTGGCTGTTCTGCCAAGGCGGTGCTCAAACCGGCGACCGTCCAATCACAGGCACAACCCACTGAGACACACTGCCCCTCAGCCTAACACAGACACTCCTCCTTTAATGACCGAGTTCCATTCCCACGACTAGGTTAAGCGAATTGGTCGATAAGCGTGGAGCCGCCCCTTACAGATATTTCAGGTATACTGTACTGGTAGTGGATTTGTGTCAGCCATCTTTAGATATTGTTTTAATGTCACCTTTGCACCTTATAACATTTTTAAATGTTATACGGTAGTACACTGCATACTTTAACAAACAGTGGAAATCAGCTGTAATGTACATTACTTAGGTTTGCATACTGTAAATACAGGTAACCGTTTTTACTTACTCTGAATAAAGAAAGCTGTCTGGTCAGAGAGCCGGTCGTAACTCCGCGTGGTTCTTAAACAGGTAGGTTAAGTGAGGAGGGTCTATAAAGGAAACTAAAGGCTGCACAAACATCCTTTGTGCCTCTAGCCCTGCAGTTTGTTCACTGAGTCTCACTGCACTGAATACATGAAGGAAGCCTGACTGGGGGTTTTGGCCCCTGTGTCCTTGACAGATTCTGCCACCAGCTGGACTTCTCCACCAGCGGGGCCCTGTGTGTGGCGCTGAACCGGGCAGCAGCAGGCCGGGCCTACCGCTGCTTTAAGGACCGGCTGGTCACCAAGGCCTATCTGGCGCTGGTGGGTGGGCCACTCGCTGTCCGCTGGTCAGTGCCGCCACATGCCCGTCGCACAGCCGCTAACGGCCAACACTCCCGTTTGGCGTCCAGGTGCGCGGCATCCTAGAGAGCAAGAGGACGACACTGGACTTCGCCATCGGGAAGAACACGTCCGAGGGCAGGACTCACATGATGTGCGTCGCGGGAGCCGAGGGTAAGGCCTCGCCCCCGTCCGTCTGGGGGCCATGCCGGCATCTCCGTGCTCCAGGATGACTAGCTGTCGGTCGCTTTTCCCCAGGATGCGAGAACCCCAAGTCGTGCCAGACGGTGCTCACCGTGCTGGAGTACGGAGCCTACGACGGCGATCCTGTGACCAAAGTCCTGCTGCAGCCACTGACAGGTGTGGGAAAGTCCCGAAACACCAGAACCACAAGAGTGGGGTGGAAGGTGTTTACGTCAAAGGCACAGCAGTTAGTGAATGGCTCTTAAGGGTACTGTCGCCACCTGCTGGTCACTGTTGAATTCATATTACAAAAACAGTATTTTGCTAGAATGGGTTGGATTCTATAGACAAATTAGCTGACTTTTGAGAGGAAGTTCTCATGGTCTGCCTAGCATATTTCAGAATAAAATGCATTTCTTTTTAGCATGGAAGAGGAGCAGATTTAGTTTAATGAGTTGAAATATAGGACGCATGAGCAGCCTTTCATTACAGGTCGGACTCATCAGCTGAGAGTTCACTGCAGCGCTATTGGGCATCCTATCGTGGGGGACTTCACCTATAGCCTGCGGACGGACAGCGCCCCCTACCGCATGATGCTACATGCTTACCTGCTGGACGTCCCGCTGGAGGGCGAGCCCATCCGTGTCACGGCTCCTGACCCCTTCCTGCCCACGCTGGACACCAAATGGGTTCCGCAGCACTCGGTCCAGTCACTAGAGGGCGCCCTGGAGAGCCTGCTTGAGAGCAGAGGGGACCAGTGCGACCGGGAGAACGATTTGAAGACCATGGGAGAGCAGCCGGGGAAGGACGTCAGCCGGGCCTCGCCTTTGGAGACGGAGGAACAGAGGGTTCAGTGCCAGCAGTGGCTATGCGAGTGGGTCCTGGACTGAGGAAGCGGGGAGACACACCCACACACACACACACACACACACACACACACACAGGCAAACATCACACTTAGATAACACAAGGCCAGGTCTCAGGTAATATCTCCAGCAGGTTTGGAGGAAGATGACGATGGCACAACGTGTACAAGCCTTTCCGCTTAACCACTAAACATACTCCTACTGTATTCCAGTGATATCCATAAGTGTAATGGTTGAAAAGGACACTGTACAGCAAAAGTTCTGTTTTTTTTTTTTTTTATATATATTTTAGGCTTTTAAGCTAGAGACAGATGGTCTGCCTGGTCTTAGTCTGAGCATTTCCTGCTTCACCTAGAAGCATTTGCAGTGTTTATATTGAGAGAGGTGGGCAGCCCGGCTTCAGCTGGACGTCGCAGTGCCCCATCAGGCCGGGGGTCGGCTCTTTTTAAACTGTAAAGGCTCAGCGTGTCGCCGCCCCCCCCGTCTGAGCTGCCGATGACACGGTGCTTGCAGATGGCAGTTGACTTTGCTGGCAGCTCTACTTTAGGCTACTGACCGAAACGGACAGGTCTTTGTGGTGGAAACGGAGCCTCTGAACCGCCCTGTTGGATCGGACAGTTCCAACACTGGAGACACCTTTGCATGCCCCTTCGTATGTGACCCTCCCCCCCCCCCACAAAATCGAGGTGATGCCCGAATGCTCCTCATTGTTCTGCCCCCAGTGTCTGCGATGTGACATCTCTGTCCTTTTAGCCAGTGTTTTAAGTGAAGTATATAAATGATTTTAAATTGATTGGTACATGCGAAGTCTCTCACTGCAGTATTTGTATATACCCAACTCCGTTTTAAATTGGAAAAATAAAGCTCTGTGTCAATCTCACAATTTGTTCAGCGTTTGTCTTCAGGTATCAGACAACCTGGGCCAGAATTAGTCTTTGGTACACTGGCACTGTGTCGCACAACAGGTTAATAAAAAGTTAAGCTTTATTCCAGCATTTGATAAAACATTTAAAAACAGGAAACATACAGACATTTAAAATGGTAAGATTTTCTGGAAAGAAATTTTATATAAATTCTCTTCTATAAACACACACACAGCTCCATTTACGTGATTCGATTCATCACCCTGATCAACCAATTCTACCAAATTTAAACTGAACAGTTGCATGAGAAACCAAAGGGTTATTAAGTGTTTTCAGAACAGTGAACTCACATGCGTAGTACATACATAGAAAAGAGCCTTCGTAAGGTTAGGGTAGCGACCTTTTGGGGGGTCAGGACGACTTGCAGGCCAGCAGCTTCTCCACCATGGTGTAGGCGTAGCGTAAGCGGCAGGCGAGGTCCTGGCAGCACCCGTGCTCCTCGATCAGGCTCATCCTGTAGGTGCGGAACTCGCGGCGCTCATCGATGTACGTCACGGCCGCCATCAAGGGGCACAGGATCAGCTTGGTGTGGTCCTAGGGTGGGAGGGGGCAGAGGGCATGTCCTTGTAATTAAGAAATACTTACTGTACTGTTCTGAATCTCAACCACTACTGTCACATTAAATCGCACTATGGGACTTCATATTTATTGTATTTTCTGTGTTGTATAAAAGCGTTGTTATTGAAATGCACCGTTTGAACTTCATTGTTTAGTCGTGGAGGGTGTGCAACAACATCGAACCACCATGGTTAGCGTGCAGGCAGAGAGTATGATGCTTCGGACCGCACCACCGGAAGCATGCGGTCAGTTAGCATAAGCCACATCTGCAGATTATAAGCATTTCATGGAAGGTTCCCAGTTAGCGTAGAGGCGGCCCCCTCCCGACCTGGAAAAAGTTGATCTGCACGGTGCCGTTGCTCAGGTGTAGCACGATGGCGCTCTTGGTACGGAACCAGTGGCATAAGTAGGGCAGACGGGCCAACTCGTCGCCGTCCCGCCGTGTGATGTTGGCGCCCGCTTTCAGCAGATGCTCGCTCATGTAGTTCCGGAAATATTTCAGCAAGGTTATCTGGGCGGGGACAAAGAGGTTAGAAGGTAGGCAGAGGTGTTAGTGAGCAATGCAGGGGTGGAGTTAACAATTATAAATATTGAACACTGTTAAAAACATCTCTGCTGGAACTAAGTTCAAAAACAAACCAACAAACAAAAACATTTTGCAGAAACAGTCCGACTACATTATTCTGCTCGGTGACCCTGGGGACTGAGGCACAGTGGACGCCCACCTTCTTAGCCAGGGCCGAAGGGTAGGAGCGGACGTTCATGTAGGACTCGCAGCTGTTTCTTTCTATGTACTGCAGGCTGTCCCCGTCACTGTACATGATGAGCCGCGTAGAGTCGTTGAAGAGCACGCCTACGCTGTTGTCACACAGCTGGTATCCTGTGGGGTGGTTGCAAGCACAGGGCCCGTATTCACAAAGCATCTTAAGGTCAAAAGTAACTCCTAACTTGCCAATTTATGAGAAACTCCTAAAACTTATGGCCCAGTCAGTCCTAAATGTACGACTCCTAATTTTTTTCCGACTAAGAGCAATTCACAAAGCCCCTTAGCGCTGAAAGTAGCACCTAAGTCTGGGAGAACCAAAATGTAGTAGAGGGGACTCCTAAGTCGCTTAGACCGATTCACAAACCCCTTATAGTGATCATTATAACCGATTTTTCTCTTTCTTTAAGTCTCAGGCAGATTACCATCTACTGTAACTGACATTTGTATATTTATTACATGAATATAAGGTAATAATACAATTCAGTAAAACACTGTCCGTTTTAATTCTTTCAAAATACAGTACAGCTGTTTCAAATGCTTTTCAAATTACTGAACTGTGTATAATTCAAATACGCTATAATACAGTACAGTGCATAAATTATAGCTTATTGAAGTTTCGCTGCTGCATCTCAGTGGCTCAGTTTTGGCAGTTTATCGTAAGCTTTGATGAGTCTATATTTGTCACCGAGAGAAAACTCCCCCCCCCATCATGATTTCTATGCACGCAGCATTAGCCTCAGGTAGCTAGCCAGAAGAAGATGGGTTACTGCAAGGCAAAGTTAAAAAACAAAAACAAAATATTGTAGTTTTAATTGTTTTCCATATGTTAGGTTTAAAAATAACAAAAATGAACACTAAGCGGACTGCTTGATTACAATAAGTGAATTATTTGAACAGTATTTGTACAGGAATGATTCTGTCCCAAGCTTTTTGATCCATATAAGCGGTTGATCACTATAACCATGATCACTATAAGCGGTTTCCACTGTATTTGTGTTTATGGGATGTTGCACGTACACTTTCACCACGTGGTTATTGCAGGCGAGCTCGTGCATAAGAACTTACGTCAGCCAAAGCGACGGAGTCTGACTCTTAGGAAAAGAACCGACTCCTAAGCTAACTAAAAGTTACTTTTGGACACTTTGTGAACCAGGACACGCGGGATGTGACTTACCAAGACCGTACTTATCCGAGTAGTCGACCCACTTGCTAATCCAGAAGATGGGAATACAGGCGGGATCCTCCGCCTCCTCTGTGAGGAGAGCAGCGGCGTTTAGGACGTGTGGCGCTCGGAGCGGCGATACCGTCCATGGTCCCTCACTCACCCTGCCGGATCAGCGCCCGGTCCGACGGCTTGGAGACGTCAACGCTGCCGAGCTGCTGGAGCAGGTCGGACAGGTAACCGGCAATCATCTCGGCGATGTCCCTGTGTGGGATCACCGGGAAGGTGCTTCAGCATGACGCGGTAATCGGGTAAAACCAGGATATACGGGGACCCAACACGAATGAACAACTGTCTTACTAGGTTCTTGCTTTGTTTGGAAGGTGTTGTGCAGCACTGTTCCAATACTGCTTACGCTTGTACCCGGGCATTAACTGGAAGCTCAGTCTAGCTGCACTTATGCCTAGTCGACTCCTTGATGTCTGCAATGTGCTATTTGCCTCACTTGAATGTCATTTTGGACAAAAGCAACTGATAAATAAAATAGATATAAATGTAAAAACATGTCCATTCAACAAAGTTATTTAGGCATTTATGGACATTGTCCTTTGCCTTAAAGATGAAGCAGGACATATGGCTATAGACCTTGCAGGGGGGTAAGGAATTCACAGGCTATGTTAGGAGGAGGAAAAGGAAGTTTATCTCAGGAGGCTTCAGCTTTACCTTGGCTGCAGATCCTCCTTGGGCTCCAGCTTCCCCATCTTCTCTAAGGGACTCTCAGTTCCTGGAGGACCATGGGGAGGGAAAAAAAAGGGGTAAATGAGCATCCCTTGAGGTCATACGGTGATGAAATGAAGCAGTCAGGAACCGGGCAGGACGGAACCTTTGTTGAGCGCGGTGAGGGGCTGGCGGAAGCTCGGTTCCAGAGTGCTGGGGACGACGGAGAAACGGGGCGGCACAGTGAGACAGCTGGTGGGCAGGTGCAGGGGCGTGTAGCCCGACGCGAAGAAGTCGTCCGCAAGCAGGTCGCCAATGGCGGGCCGCTTTGAGGGGTCGGGGTGGAGCATCCGGCGAATGAGAGCCGTCGCTAAAAGGTTGATGTGCTGAGGACATGGAGCGGGGTCACATGGCTGCTTAGTGAACAGACCAACACAGCTATCACCAGAGCCATATTCGCTTTTACACATTTAAATAGCTCCACCTTTTAAAGGGCCAGTTTACATTTACGGGTTTAGGCCAGGGATCGGCAACCCGCGGCTCTTTGAGCACGAGGCTGCGGCTCTTCTCATTCACATTTTCAAGTCTTATTATGATAATACTTTTAATATAAATCATTTATTCATGGGTTAATGTTATTTTTCATTTAGATATTCCTTTCCCTATACGTGAATGAGGCGGTCCATGGTACGCTTCTATGGTGTCTTAACTGTATAAGTTACATCTTCCATGCACAAAGTCATTCTCCACGACAAGAGTATGTCTCCAGTCAGATGGTATATATGCTTTCCGGAGTTTTCTTTAGTACCTGAGATTGGATGTACGGTTCAAATTCTTTCATATACTCTCTGTAGTATATCGCCACCACGTCTTCCTAGGTCTTCGTAAAATGAGTATTTTCTCAGATTTACATATTATATCCAGCGGAGTTCGGAGTGGTGAGGACATTTTGCGCTGCTCGGTCAGCACAATTACAGCAGCGAAGTGGAGAGCAAAGGCCAAACGACTGCAGAGCAACACAAACTTTACTCAGAAAGAAGGGGTGAGGGTGAAGACTCGCTACAGACCTGAACGATATTGTGATATTACTCACCTTTGCGTGTCCAACTGATTTAAATCTCAGATGCCCCCCGAAATAGTTTTTCTTGATTTTTTGAAAGTACTTCAGGTTTCCTTTTGTATTAAACGCATATATACCCAAATCGAATTTAAAAAAATCATATCTCAGACCCTCTTCTCAATTAATTGCGGCTCTTGGAAAATCTTGTGTCAGACATGTAGGATAAAATGGCTCTTTGCTTTAAAAAGGTTGCTGACCTCTGGCTTAGGCACTAGAACCATCCTAAAGAGGACCTGGGAGTAATCTTCACAGAATATGGCAAAACTCAACATCTAGAGGTGATATACAGCAGCAGTTCAGAGCTCACCCTGGGAATAGTGTAGTCGTTCTTCTTGATACGGATATACGTCTCCTTCAAACAGGACGTCTCAAAGGGAGGCTTTCCCACCAGAAGTGTGTACCTATGAGGCAACCATAAATGACGATGGTTCCGGGTAGATGCTTCTTTCATCAGAATTGGGTAATTCAGGTCCAGAGTGTAAAAGTCTACACCGGGATTTTGTTTCAACCAACCAGTTGAGTATTCTGTGACTGACTCTTTAGGCTCAACTGGGTGGTTGAAACAAAATCTCGGTCTGGACTTTTACTCTGTCATATATAAAGCAGACTACATAACTAAAACTCAAGTCACTAGAAGTGAGATCTGTTATCGACCCGCCTGCCCTTACAGGATGCAGCCTAGTGACCATATGTCCACCTCGAAGCTGTGGCCCTTCTTGCACAAAACCTCCGGGGCGATGTAGTTGGGTGTCCCACACAGAGTCTTCTTCCTCTCACCATCATACTCGATCTTCGTAGCTAGCCCAAAATCACCTGCAGTAAAGGACAACTCAGCTCAGTCACATTTATCCGGACCGGATGCAAACAGGCTGGATAAAGGTGCCAAAACGGGCACTGCACCTATCTTGACCTCCATGTCATCATTGAGAAACAGGTTGCCCAGCTTGAGGTCACGATGAATGACCCTGTTGTTGTGAAGATACTGGCAGCCCTGGATTGTCTGTCGCATGTAGTATCGAGCTTCTGGCTCTGTAACCGACTTTCTTCTCTTGTGCAGCTCCAGGAGAGACTGAAAAAAGAATCAAAGGCCGTGTTATTAATCAGTGCAGAAAGTGCACCTCAAGGAATCTGAGCTAAACAAATCGAGTTCTACACGTCATCCGCGTGCGCCAGTAAGAATACCAGTAAGGAGCAGGCGAGTAAACTGATGTTGAGAAGTAACGTCAGAACAGAAATGGTCTAAGGAATGTCAAAACTGGACAGGAGTCGTCAGCTGGATGGCTAAACTAACAGCTTTCATGTCCCTCCAAAGTGAACATACGGTCCAGGATTAGCGACGTATAAAACACCAAGACTCCGGCTGGAAAAATGCCAACTTTCAGAGCTACATTTCAATCCTAACACACTCACTCTGGAGTCGCCTTTCTGTAAATATACATACATTCACATTTCATCAGCTCCCACTCACCCTTCGCCGGCACATCTCCAAAACCACGAAGACGAAATCCTCATCCTCGAAGAAACCGTGAAAGCCAACAACGTGCGGGTCGTCGAGGCTCTTGTGGATGGCGATTTCCATGGACATCTTCTCCTTCTGGCTGGGCTTCAGCAGTAAAGCTTTGGGGACCACCTTCCCGGCGAACACCTCGCCCGTGTCCATGTCCGTGATCTCGTAGCACTTGGCGAAGCCGCCCTTGCCCAGGAACCTTCCACGCCGGTATCGCCTCATCTTCCGCGGGTCCACCAGCACCTCGGGGACCTCTTTCAGAGGGGCAGACCTGGGGTCGACGTGCGCCGGCGCCTTTACCCCTGCACTCATTTTCAAAGTTTTCCCTGATATATATATTTGATAAACTATTTCGACACAGTCTACAGCCCTTTTGAGTTTTATCCAGCTTAGGTAAACGACCGGCTAGCCAGCTAGCTAATTCCAATAGTACTATTAATCGCTAGTTTATAAAATCAGATTATTTCAGTTTTTTTATACATGCATGACTGTAAAGTGGCACAACGATAGTTTATACTTTATCAAAATTAATTACATTATGTGCAAAAAAAAAATGTATATAAACAAATCGCCACAATCATCAGTCCTTCACGCTGCCCGTCTCCATGGTATCTCCCCCTCCGCGAGCAAGCCGCAGGATTTCAAATCCTGCTCCGTTCGGTGAGACGCCGCCTGATTGGTCCTCCCGATTTGAATCGCAGGCCTGCTCCCCAAGGCACCATGGGAGCCTTAAAGTTAAATGCCTTGCATTTAAAGGGTCTGTTCCCACCCAAACAGCTGCCATTTGGACTACGTGTAAACCAACAGCGTCACTAGGGATTTATGAGAAGGGGGGTGTGAGTTTAATGAAAATTAATCTGAACGTACTGTACTAGTGTACATAGCGCCCTATGTCTATTAATTTGATTGCGTGTGTGTATTTGATATGAGCTTACATATTTACATTTACGATCATATTTATATCTATGTTTCCATTTGCACTTTTTATACATATACATCGTATTACATTAACAGTAATCCAGGCATCATTGTGCAATATCCTGGAGTACCGTATTTCAGCTGCTATTCAGATTACAACAATTATACATTCTATAATGTGTGTATATGT
>JAODLC010000049.1:11720598-11742020 GCA_026781145.1 Hippopotamyrus pictus
TACCACACAAATATACTTGCACATATGTAATGATATTTTCTTTTTAGTACTTTAATTTGTAGCTTTTCCCCACCTCCTGTCCACAGCATATACAGTTGTTGATGGAGTGAAGGACACCATGTCCAACCTCAGGACAGAAGAACAGTTTGGAAAACTGTTTAAGAGTGCCACGGAAAAGGCAGAAGCCGCTGGGATCAGCATTCCCAAAGAGCCCCCGGGACAGCAAAGACAGAGGAGGGTGCCTGCAAAGTACAGCCAAAGTACTGGTGCAGCCACAGAGAGCCACTCCTTCCAGTCAGTCGAAGACTACTACAGAGTAAAGGTGTACTATTCATTCTTAGATGTTCTTTCTCAAGAACTACAAAGAAGATTTGGGGGAGAAGGTGAGACACAGTCCAGTAAAATACTGAACGCACTCCACAATTTGACAAAGGCCAACAACTGAATAGGCAAAGATGCAGTGGGTCCTGGCTCTCTTGAGGCCATTCACACAGAAAAAAAATACGTAATTATGAGAAGTGCCCTTTATTTCACTTGAGCCCCTGCCCCTCAAAATGTCTGTGCACGTCCCTGCTCCTGTTAACTGATATTTGATACATGTGAATGCATCAAAAGGTATAATGATAATAAAGAAATCGTATCTGTCTTATCTTTGCTTACTTGATTGTGTGTATGCATAATAAGACATTTTGGAGAATTCTACACTTCCAGCTTTTTGGGAACAGTATGGGGAAGGCGCTTTTCCGTTCCAGCATGACTGTACCCCAGTGCACAAAGCAAGGTCCATAAAGATGTGGTTGAGTGAGTTTGATGTAGAAGAACTTGACTTGACACACAAAGCCCTGACCTCAACCCCATGAAACACCTTTGGGATGAACTAGAACAGATATTGCAAGCAGATTGCAAGTCAGTCTTTCATGTCCAAGATCAGTGCCTGACCTCACAAATGCTCTTCTGAATAAATGGGCAAATATTCCCACAGACACACTCTAAAATCTTGCGGAAAGCCTTCTCAGAAGAGTGGCAGCTGTTATAGCTGCAAAGAGGGCACCAACTCCATATTGATGCATGCAGATTTAGAATGTGATGTCATATAAGTTCCTGTAGGTGTAATGGCCAGGTGTCCCCATACTTCTGTGAAAATAGTGTGTGTGTGTGTGTGTGTGTGTGTGTGTGTGTGTTGTTGCAGAGGCAGTCACTATAAACATCTTATGTAACCACAATGAAAAATCCTTGATTTATCGGGGGAGGGGTGTGCCCTAAAATTGAAGATGTTTTATCGATGCATTGACCAAACTCAGCACCTTTTCTGTTCATTCTTTTTTTATTGAATCATCCAGTATGTTGATAAAAAACAGTCGATTCTCAGTCAAGTGTAAGGTTTCAGTAGCGGACAGTTAGGTTTTAGACTAAATGTTTTACACCCCACTGGCAGGCTGCGGTCTGTGCTGCGCTGAAAGACATGTTTAACATCACAGTTGTTAGCAGTAATGTTCATGAATGCAAAATACTTACACTATTAAAATATGTAAGTATATAGTGAATATGATCAAAGACGAAAAAAGACAAACGAGTGGAAATTAATTGCGAAAATACATCAGATTGGATCTGTCTCGATCATTCTGTCTCTTCACCTGTCTCGATATTATATTAAATGTAAGAGGACAATTGGCTGACATTCCATTACCAACTTTGTTCAGTTCCAGGCATTTTCGACTGTAACAAACTATGAAAACCACTAGAGGGCAGAATAGCGCCCAGGTCTGGCGACACATGCATCGATGCTCAGGCTGTGCAACGTGGAGTCAGTGGGGTGCGACTAAACAAACCGATTTCAAGACAACTTTGCAACTTACAACTACTGAAATGCTAAGATGAATTATATGTTTGTTTTCCTTTTCCATGTTATTGTATTGTACTGTCAATGATGTAATGCAGGGGTGGACAATCATAAGCAAAAGGCCAGTGTGTATGCAGGTTTTTGGGATACCCTTTAGGTCACTTGTTCAAACCCATGTGTGAGGACTCTTCAGCCAATCGGTCCTCAAATTAGTCTAATTTATATAATTAGGGGGTTAAGCGAAAACCGGTATACACACCAGGCCTTTGCAGATAAGACTGCCCACCACTGCTGTAAAATGTAACACAACACACTCATGTAAAGTACCTTGGGGCGACATTGTTCTGCGAGGCGCTGTATAAAAATAAGTTACATTGAAATGAACTCTCTTCTTCCCAATGGCAATCTTATGCATGGCCTGATCATATTACTTGTATGATAATTTCAAAGTAAAAGCTGATACTATTAAACTGTGCGGCTGTAAATTACAAAATGCATATCAACCACATTTAAAATATGCAGTTATCTGAGCAATTTAACTCCGAAGTTTCAATTTATCACGCACCTAAATAAGTTCATCTTAATTACTCCTCACACCCTCGGCAAAATTCAACATGGTTAAAAACTATACAATAGACATATTAACAAGCACTTCATATTTACATTAGAGTTAACAGCTCTGTGCAGGCTGTTCACCTTCCACGCCATTTTTCCCTGTGTTCACGTCGTGCTCCAGTCATGATTTCAACCGGACACCTTGCGAGGCAGAGCTGCAGCTCTCGGCTAGGAGACGGTGCAGCTGTCCGCCGTCTTTATCAGCGGCATTTTGCGCACCAGAGCGCCGTCCTTGGGCACAGTACCCCTGCGCACTCGCAGCGCTGCGCTCAGGCTGCTAGGGAAGTTCGCCTGCCGCAACAGCTCCTCGAAAACTCCCGCGACGTTCAAGCCGCTCTTGGCGGACGCCTCCACAAAGCTGGCACTCCAGTCCAGCTCTACGATGGTCATGCTCTCCTTCGCGGGAACCCGGCGCTGGTTTCCCAGGTCGGCTTTGTTACCAACCACAGTAATGGGTGCGAGCTTGCTCCCCTTCAGCTCCAGGATCTCCTCCCGCAGCCTGTGCACCTCCTCGAAGGACTCGGGGTCGTTGATAGAGTAGACCAGGGCGAAAGCATCGCTCTGGCGGATGCAGAGCTGCCTCATCGCCGGGAAGGAGTAGCTACCGCTGGTGTCCATGATCTCGATGCGCATCTTGGTCCCGTCCAGGTCGTGCTCAATGCTGTGCAGCTCCTCCACAGTGCGCTTGTACTTGGGCTCGAAATTGTCCTGCAGAAACCTCTGGATCAAGGCGGTCTTGCCCACCCCCGCCGCGCCGAAGAACACCAGGCGGACGGTGGTCTTGTTCTTCTCGGCCGGAGACATCGCTCCGCGCTACTTAGGGAATTTACGCAGTTTACAGTCTTTACCGTCTGAATTTACGCAGTCCGATAAGGGCAGTATAGATGATGCTGACGCTCCACAAAAGTGTAAGAGAAAACAAGGCTGTTCCTTTCCTGTGACTCCTAAAAACCTTATTTAGAAGAGATTCCTAAAGTCAGGAATCCCTGCAAAGTTTTACCTTAATGTACTGTGCAGAATCTCCGCCTCAGCCGCACTTGCCAATGATGCAGGAGAAGGCGTGATGCGCTTCCAGCAAGGCGCCGCCTACCGACAAACGACTAGTATATCTGCTTCTTTGACGGGTCTGAAAGGCGTCCTGGTACAGTATATGCTACCCAGTCCGCTAATTACAAGCGATTTCAGGTTTTTCCCTGAATCTTAGTCGTAATATTATTTAATTTTCATACTATCATATTGTCCATACCTTTTATGGTATTTTGATTCTCCAGTGCAACGCTATTTATTCATCAAACGGGGTGAATAAACACAAAACGGTATCCAGACTGTGTTTTTCAGGTTTTTAAAAGTTGCTGTACTGCCGCTTTTTTTCCTTCTGATTCACACGTCAATTCATTATTCATTTCATATTCATAATTAATTTCATGCTGCCTAATTCCAGCCATTTTGACTAGCTCAATTAACTTAAAAATTTACATCATTTTACATTACTTCATTTAAATGTAATTTTGGGCCAGAATTTGATATTGAATGAGTGGTCAAAGGTTAAGTAAGAGTTCTTTTTATTCAGATATATCACATAATTTTGCATCTCTCACAAATATTTTCTTAGCGTCGTGATATTTACGAGTTCAGTATGCAGATATATCTGTTTAAAATGTGTTACAAAGGACCATACTGTATTTGGCTTATGGCGAGCCATAAGGAGTTATTTACTGTCACACCAACAAAAGAAAATGATAAATTAAAACTTTAGAACCACGCCTCCTGTATTTCAGTTACTGTTGTAGTGCATATTATATATTTACAAGGAACGCAGATCATATGGCAAACACAAGATAAACTCTCATTTATTTTGGGCTTGATTTCTCCATTTTACTTTGCACAGTGGGCTTATCTTCGGCTTCTTTTCAAGGGTGAGGTTGCTTGTCTGTCTAGTGATCGACTTGGCAATCGTCCTGATCTGCACCAGCTTGCTGTATTCCTAACGCGCGCTGTAGCGAATGACTTTTTCATTTCACACCGAATGAACGATTACGCAAACTAAACTGTTGCTTACAGCATTTCGTTTTCACGTCGCAATTAGCATGTATACGCATATATAAACAACTGCAGCCTCAAAAGTTAAAATAGGAGAGGGAGAACTGGACATTTGTTAATATTAAAGAAGTAAAACCATTTTTAAAGCCTTGGTCTGCTCGTTTCACTGGTCCAGTCACAGCCTCGGGCTTAAGGTATCCATTACGGATACACGTGTACCTTTATCTCTTCGGTAATTAAGGCATCGCTTTAGAGACAGAAGCCCAGGTTGGTTAGGAGTCTATTGTGACTGTCATGGTTAGCGAACGTGTTCACCATGTCAGCTTCCTCCCTAGGGCTGCCCTTCTTATTCTGCTGATAAGAACTCTTTGGACGTGAGGACACTGCAGTGGCTGGTATTTAATCCCGTGTATCAGTGAATAAAGACTTTAATTGTGGCTGCCCGGTGGAGCGAGAGAGGCAAGGTGTAATACAAAGATGGACAAAGAGATTAAGTAAGCAGACAGTGTAAAAGATGACAGTAAGCGTGACAATTTCCTTATATGTTCATGGTCTTATGGAAAGGGGGGACACCAGTGTTAAACCAGCAGGGCAGATTGTGTCATTCTCATTGTTGCCTCGATGTCTGTGTGATGCATGATGGGAAGGGATACGAGAGACCGTCAGGGACTGTGGGCCATTCCAAGGACCACACTGGCAGGTTTGACAAACCAAAGGGTGGTCTTCTTGCACATAGTCAAAGCTCTTCCCTGGTAACAGTGCAGATCCTTCAGTAACTGAAAAGTACACCATATGGACAAAAGTACTAGGGCAGCTGGACATTACACCTACTTTTATGACATTCCATTCTAAATCCTTAGGCATCAATATGGAGCCAGTCTATAACAGCTATAATAGCTGCCACTCTTCTAGGAAGGAGTGTGTCTGTGGGAATTTTTGTCCATTCATCCAGAGGAGCATTTGTGAGGTCAGGCACTGATCTTGGACATGAAGGCCTGGCTCACAATCTGCTCGCAATCTCCATTCTAGTTCATCCCAAAGGTGTTTCATGGGGTTGAGGTCAGGGCTCTGTCTGGGCCAGTCAAGTTCTTCCACTACAAATTCACCCAACCATGTCTTTACAGACCTTGCATTGGGCACTGGAGCACAGTCATACTGGAACAGAAAAGCGCCTTCCCCAAACTGTTACCAAAAAGCTGGAAGCATAGAATTGTCCAAAATGTCTTGGTATGCTGAAGCATTAAGAAATCTCTTCACTGGAATTAAGGGGCCTAGCCCAACCCCTGAAAAAGAACCCTATACCAATATCTTTCATCCACCAAACTTTGGCATAATGCAGTCAAAAGTTGTTCTGGCATCCACCAAACCCTTGGTGATGTGAGAGTTGCATGCAGCTGCTCAGCCATGGAAGCTCGTTCCATGAAGCTCGCGGCCCACAGTTTTTGTGTTGGGGTTAATGTCAGAGGAAGTTTGGAACTCTGCAGTTACTGAGTCAACAAAGTGTTGGTGACTTATGCACTATGCGCCTCAGCACTCGGCGACCCTGCTCTGTTACTTTACACTTTACTATTATTATTTTACTTTACTATTTTATGCACCTGTGGTAATGGGTCTGAATAAAAGACCTGAATTCAATGATAAAGAGGTGTGTCCCAATACTTTTGCCCATGTAGTGTATCTATGAATCTTGTAGATGCCTCCACGGTACTCGGACACATACTGATATTTGGGCATGTTACCAGGGGGCCACGTCCATGTGAAATTGGCCCTCCTTAGCTTACTTACAAACTCCTGTTGTCTGCCACCCAGTTCCCATGTTGCTGGTTTTTCTCCCACAGCTACACATTTCCTACAGGGACAGAGCTTCCACGTACGTTTGTGTGACAATCAGCAGTCACTCAGTGCCATGTGTCTGTCACCCTTAGCCCTTAGGCACTATTCCAAAGCCTTGTCACTCCAAGCCCATTTGCCCGTGTGTTTTGTATAATCACCTGAATGGGCAGTAATCCTCCCCTATTTGAAGCCTGTCCTGTGCCAATAATGTTGATCCAACAGAAGGCCAGAGAGAGTGACACTTTCCATGAAGATTGTGCTGCAGAGGCTGCAGAGCACAAAAACAAAGACGAGGAACCCTAAGCAGTGAACTCGCCCCAGAAAAGGCTGTTAGGCCTCCTGTATAACTGGAAGGGCACCCACGTTATGCATAATCCTCAAACTGCCACACCATGATGGATGCACCCCAATTTTTGTGGTAACTTGCCGCGTACTTATATGCATGCATGTGCACCTAACTTGGGAAGTCGTGATGCGCACCGGAAAATAGGGCTCCCCAAAATCCACTGTATAATTCAATCCCTGATTAACAGTCTACTACTACATTAATTGTGCCCCCTGAAGTAGAGTGTTATCTTAAGTTCAAATGGAATTATTTTCAATGGTAAATGTTTTCTTTTGCAAGCCTGTAACAGGTTATAGAGTTTGTGACTGCAGTGGGAGTTTCTGGTTCAGAGGAGGATCTGAGCATAGCTGTCATCCCCCCTCCCCAACTACTGAAGACCAGCCTCCTACGCAGACTTACTGTTTGTTGTTGCCAGTGGAAAGTTTATTTTTAATCAATACCCCCGATTTTGGCCCGTGGGCTATTTTTAAAGCAGGTTATGCTTCCCAAATATTGTTCTGCCCACTGAAGGTAACAGTGACTGACTGCGAATTGAATGTTATCTCCCGTTCCAAAACTGACAGCTCCTTTGTGCGGCGGGAATCACCAGATGGGAAAGCCCGTGTCGTGTCGTTTGGGCGGATTGCCGCGTTGGTCTCCAGGAAGGCCAGCTCGTCCCAAAGTGACAGAAGTGATCGATTGGCTGTTCAGCGCTATGTAAGGGGCAAAGAGAGAGTCCCTGACGTTACACATCCTTATCAGTCCTTTAGAATATAAAACTCTGGAGACTCAGCAAAATTTTCAAGTTCACTCATCTCTCAAATTATGGGTATGCGTCTTTGTAAAATATAATTTTTTTTTGCAAACTCCAACCTGGCTCTTCATTCCTGGCTCTTCATTCCTGTTTCTTATTGATGAAGAGTATCTTCCTTGCTTTATGGGTCCTGCTTCTAGGAGCCTGTTATGAACTGTCCTAGCAGTGCACCTCACACCTGCATTTAATGTTTACCATTCTTTTTGAAGGTCACTCGATGTCAACCTCCAATTTATGAGGCACTGCCAGATAAATTGACGCTCATCTCTGCCATTAGAATGTCAATTCCGCCTTTTACCTGGCTGCTTTCTGGTCGTTCCCAGTGTCCCCTACTTCACCTTATTCTTGTGTATCGCTGTCTTAGAAACTTTGAGCCTGGAAGCAACCTGCTGCTCAGTGGTCAGCAGAAAAATGCTAATTTTTTTTAAACATAGAATGGTCTCAATTTTTTTCTGGAGCTGGAATTATGCACGTTTCCTTAGCAGTATCTAGGATGACTTACTTCTGATTCACAGCTTACCTTGCCTTGAAATTTAACCAGATTCAGAGACCTTCACTGATCTAAGATGCAAACCAAAGGACATCGGGGTGAGACTGATCAGTCTCAGTGCTACAATCAGGACAAACGATTCATGTTCATGTCAGAGAACCAGGAAAACAACTTACCTGTCTGGCTTTGTGATACAGTTTAATCTGACAAGGACAGGAGGTGGCAAAATGATTAAGAGTAGACACTTCTAACCTAAATTCTTGGCCTTGTTGTAGTAGCCATGAGAGATATATACTTAACCTAAATTGTTCCAGTAAGAATATTGTTGCATATTGTATGATTTTTGGATAAAGCCATAATATGTCACCAAAGCAACTACATGTAAATACCATTTTACACCGGGCTGCTTGGAAACTGATCAAGAACATTTAATTCCCCACGAAGCTTTGGGCAGGTGTACAGATCATGGAATGTTGATCTTTGTGTTTGAGACCTTCAATCCCGCCAAATCTCCTGGGGGCCTGAGCATTTCTCCCATCTGCACTCTGGTCTCAACCTGATACATAAGTCAGCTAAGTAAACTGTGAACTAATAATCGGGCCTGATCCCAATGCAAATATACATAAATATATTAAAGTCAATTCATCAGCTTTTGGGGAAAAATATGGATGTAAACATGTTAGACTGGGTGTTTGCATGGGGTACCTCTAAAGTATCTTATGCTGGCAATTTTTTTTTCCAAGGTCAGAATTAGGGTCACGGTGCAAGGTTATGTTTAGCGCTGCAGCAAAACACAGCTTCTCTGAGGGTTCACAAAAGATGGCTGTTCCTGCAGCAATCATAATCTTCAAGTGCAGTGGGTAAACGTTAGCACGCCACAGAGCACGTGAGGTGAGCTTTTGTTACTAGAGGCAAAGGTTTATTTTTCATTTAGCTGTCCTGCCAGTGGTGTTTTATTGCTGTTTGGCGGGCACGTGATGGGCTGTAATATATATTTGCTTTCCCAGGCTTGAGAGGAAGCACCCCTCCTCTGAACCACATCCTGCATCACGACCAGCTAACGACAGCCGGCGTCTGGGTGGGACATGCCCGGGATTGGAAGGTCACAGGCTTCTATCAGGTCCCGCGAAGGGGAGCAGGTGTTGTGGTTTTAAGCAACGTGACTTAAGACTAATACCTCAAAGCTGCATTGCTTCGGTAAATATTTGGCAGCACCAGCTAGGGAAGATTGGTTACCTGCCTGCCAAGCTAATACTAACACCCAGGTTGACACGTGTGTCATATTTCATTCCTACCTGTGTAAAACCACGTGCTTAAGAAAGCTTCCCTGATTGGGTGAACTTTCCCTGAACTTCATTATTTTACATCATCAGCGTAACAGTCCTTTAACTGTCATATTGCATAATCCATCTTCTAACCACTTATCCTGGTGAGGGTTGGGAAATATTAAAGAATATAAAACCAGAAGATGAACTCAATCGGTGCCCCAAAGCTGCAAATGTTTTATACCTGCTTGGTTGGTCAGCAAGCGTGGCCGCACAGAGCCACAATCCACAGTCCGCTTCATATTAATAAACTGGGGACATTCCCATAATGCCTTGCAGTCACGTGACGAACGTTTCACTCCAAACAATGCTTCTTCTTAGAGGCAGAAATGTGTCAGGCAGCACAAGAGGACGAAATGATAATAAGTACAAATCATAAACAAACGACCCGTGTAGTTCCTAATGTAAACCCCCAGAGGTCCCGGTGTACTCGGCAGAAATAATCGACTCGGTAAAGCGCGTGTACGGACTTGATTGTGGGTGTGAGTCCTAAGCAAACGTCACCAGCCAATTAAAATGAGGCTATTCCTCCATGTAGATGTTTACACAGGTTAAAGTGATAAAATGGAAGAAGGGCATTTTTTAATCAAGGTGACTGTGTATTTTAGGTATCCAGTGTGTATTATTCAGCGTTCTGAGACACAAAGACTAGCATTACGGCAATTGGCGTTGAGTAACTATTAACACACGTTAAGCATGGCGTCACTCATCACTGCCAGTAGGGGGAGCATTACGAACGTAACATTGCTGAAACGGTGTTTCCTTCAATCACTGTCCTCCATTGCTGTAGTTTAAAGTAGACCCCCCAAACCACACACCATACATTTTCCAAACCGCTTATTCTTCTGGGTCGTGGGGGGTCCGGACCCTATCACGGATGCTTCGGGCACGAGGCAGGGAACAATTCAGGATGGGGTGCCAACCCATCGTAGGGCACACTCACACACCTATGGGCAATTTAGTAACTCCAATTAGCCTCAGCATGTCTTTGGACTGGGG
Source organism: Hippopotamyrus pictus (assembly GCA_026781145.1). Classification (NCBI taxonomy): domain Eukaryota; kingdom Metazoa; phylum Chordata; class Actinopteri; order Osteoglossiformes; family Mormyridae; genus Hippopotamyrus; species Hippopotamyrus pictus. The sequence goes on from JAODLC010000049.1 coordinate 11,730,880, forward strand.
GGGGGGACTGGAGTACCCGGAGTAAACCCCACGACAACATGCAAAGGCTTCTGAAAGAATTCTCTTAAAAAAAAGTTGTCTAAGTCAATTAGTTCACCAGTTGAATTCACAGGTCAAATGTGCTGTTTTTACAAATGAAGTTGATTTTTTAGGTTTTTGTAAACTATTGTGGAGACTATGTATTTAAATGCATGTATGATGGTATGTATTTAAATAACGGAAGCTGCATACTGATGAGGTCTGTACATCGAGAAAAGTCAAATGCTGCCCTCTGCTGATAACTACAGAAATACACACGCCACTTTCTCCTAGCTAAGCGGTGGCCAATCTTATCCGCAAAGGGCCGGTGTGTATGCAGGTTTTTGGGGTAACCTTTAGGTCAGTTGTTCAAACCCAGGTGTGAGGACTCCTCAGCCAATCAGTCCTCTAATTATTAATATAATTAGGGAGCTGCAGCGAAAACCCGCATACACAGCAGCCCTTTGAGGATAAGATTGGCCACCCCTGACCTAGCTCAGTAAAACGTTTTTCTTTACCACAGCAATGGTCTCCCTACCATTTTTACAGTGCAACCTACTTTACAAAGTAAAATATTTCTGCTGTTGGTTTCGATTAAATTTCGATACTGATGAACACAACCAGAATTGACCTTTCGCTGAAGGTCAAAAAAAGTTAGACCTTGACATTGATGGATAAACATTTTATGAACTTGTGTGCCCAAATAAATTTTTTTCATTGATATAATCTAATATTTTATATTTATCTTTTATTTGGTCGAAGAACTAAACCAGGAAAAATAAACCAATTCATGACAAATTTGTAATATTGTTAAACTGTTCTATTGCAGTCAAAATATATAAATTATATGTCAAGTTTGTTTTAAAAGCATTGAAATTATCATAAATAACTGCAATGTGAAAATAAAGCTTAAGTTTTTTTTTTCAAATATATACAACCCCTGGCGAAAATTATGGAATCATTACACTTAGAGGATGCTTTTTTTAATTCGTAGCAAATAAAGTAATTACAGATATAACATGAAACACTTTTTGTTTGATAGCAGAACATTCTGGCTACGTGAAATATATCTCAAACAAACTAAACAGAATTGCTTATTTAATGTCTCAAAGAATTCACGCAGCCATGCAGGCCTGATGAGGAGCAACAAAGTACTGATTTTGTTTTTTTTAGTTTATGATTCCGTAATTTTTTTCTTAACATTGAATGATGACGTCATTTTCCCCCTCTACTTGATCTGGACAAAATTGTTCCATTAATTAAAATAATTTAATTTGTTTAAGGTGCCGTTCATGAAGCTAGAAAATTAAACAATTACACAAAAATCGTTTTGTATCATATCTGATTTATGATTTATTTGCTACAAAATGAAAAAGCTGGGTGAACATCTTCTAAGTGCGGTGATTCCATAATTTTTGCCAGGGGTTGTACCTTTTCCTCAAGGCATCTACAAGCAACCCTATCCATGCGGAAAAAATAACTGGGTGACGTCATTCAATACATGCGCACTCCAAATCACATGGACTCCGCCCCCGTGTTCAAGTACGTCTTTGCGGTGCATGCTGGGATCGCCCGCTGGTGTCACAGTTATGGCGTCCCGTGTCCTATCCCGATGTGCTCGTGTCCTCGCCCTTAGCCGGCCCTTGGTGGCGCGGTGTACGCAGGATGCCGCTGCGGCGCTCCGGTTGGCGCGGAGGCCACTGTCCGCGCTCTCCTGCAGTCGGCCCGAACGGCGAAGCGACCAGGCGTGGGTAAGTCTGGAATGACGGCGAAAATCCGCCGTGGCTGTGGCCTAGCAGTGCAGTTTGCTCGGTGACCTACCTGTGTCTTTACAAAAAAAAAAAAAAAAAACACGGTTCGCAGCGTGACCTCTGCTCTTGTACTGGCGAATAAAATAAATTACCTCAGGCATGGAGCTTAGCTGGTGTGGAAAGTAGTTGCATGGTGTTCCTTTAATTGGGCGTCAAAGATAACCGGACGGGAAAATGTGTTTTATATTAATAGCAGTGTAGTAGCTCGTTAGTCTTACAAATTACCATTGAAAAAGGGAGGGTTTTGCATCCAGGCTCATGTCGGTCCCGTCGCATGTTGTAAGTTTGCTTGCACGCTCACTCCTTTGCAGATCTCGGGGTCTCTAGTGCAGCAATGCCGACAGTACGGGGACCTGCCGCCCCTCACCCTCGAAAACATTAAGGACCGAGTTATGTACGTGCTGAAGCTCTACGACAAGATCAGCCCAGAGAGAGTAAGGGACCCTGTCTTCATTGTACTAGTTATTCCTGTAGATGTTGGATTTGCAGTGTGAAATGCTTATCTCAGCCACGGGTGTGGCATGTGCTCAGCTTCAGGTGTCTTCTCACTTCATGAAAGACCTGGGCTTGGACAGCTTGGACCAGGTGGAAATCATCATGGCCATGGAAGATGAGTTTGGTGAGCATGCCGTTGTCACGTGTTTTTTTTTCGGTTGGATGATGCCTGCTTTTGTTTCTTGTCTTCTAGTTAAGTGTATTTATGATGGTCTTCAAGACTGCAGTGGGTAGTTTTGCTAGGATGCCTGAGCCAGTTCGCTCTTTCTTCCTTGATACAAGGAGTTTGCCAGTGCACCAAAAGAGCAGAGTGCTGTGACAACACCGATATTGGTCCTCTTTGTGTGTGACATGCAGGGTTTGAGATCCCCGATGCAGAAGCAGAAAAGCTGATGACTCCGGAAGAGATCGTACAGTACATAGCCAACAAGAAGGATGTTTACGAGTAAGCGTAGCTCGAAGGGCCTGTGTCACCGGGGCTATCTTGACCTATCCAGCACTGGGTGTCCCAAGAAGCATGGGAATCCAAAGATGAATAAACTAACCCAGAAATATGTAGAGCTGGCTGTCACAGATTTTTTTTTAATGATCTTGCCCCACCTCCCCACAGGTAATCCCAGCCCCTCGTATGTCCCAAGAGTTCATGAAGACAAGGATTTTGTTTCTCCTTGCGTTTAGACGTTGCCCTGTCTCTTCCTTTGTGCTGATGGCTAGTGTGAAATGCCTCATCTCTTGTACACACTGTATTTAATTGTAAGAAATGTCCAAGGTATTGTTTGGTTGGAGAATTAAACTGGTTCGATATGTTTTTTTTGGGTTTTTACTGCCTTCCCTCTCCTGATGGTGGGAAATAATTGGCTCTACACTAGAGGATTTTTCAATAAAGTAGGCAAGATCGAAGACTAGTGGCTGTATTGTATATCAGCACTCTTTTTGGCAGTAGAGTATAGAATTTAATTGTGAAATCCAGTTACCATGTACATGAGGATAAACACCTATGATGGTCTAATTTTGAACCGGGAAAACAATCTGGGCTAGATTACTCAGTATAACAATCACAAATGGTGCATTCAAACAACCAGTAATTAATGTACACTGAGGTGTAACGAGTACAGTATAGACACAGGCTATATGGACTGTAATATGTGGACATCATGCAAGGAAATTGCAGTTTTAGGCATCTATAGTCTAAAAGGCCATGGGCTAGTAGAGCTGTAGCCCCCAACATACCTTTACCACAGTGAGAGCTTTCCAAAGGGGCAGGGACACCAGCAGGCTGGGCCAGTTGGTCTCAAATTTAAGCATGACCACTCAGCCCAGCACTGGGATTCCAGTGAAGAACCAGCCAATAGGGGAGCAGTGGCCTGGGCTGGAATCTGTGTCACGATCACTTAAGTTAGGCAAGAAAGAACAGACAGACACACAAAAGGGAAAATGTTCCCTTAATGGTTTTATTGTGGGTTGCACCAAATTTCTACAGCTTGATATTTGGACACAGATCAGCATTGACCTCTACAAACAGTTCAGTCTAATAGCATAGTCAAAGACTGGACATCTAAGCTAAATCGTCTTACATGTTCATTAAAGGGCACTAAAAACGAAACAAGCAACAAAAAGGGCCGGGGGGGGGGGGGGGGGGTAAGACAGTATAATTGGAAACATTCATCACACAGCTGGCTTTCTACCTTGCATGAGACTCTCTTTAGTCAATTTATGCCATTACAAATAAGGATTGTCCTTCAAAAAGTGCAGTTCCCCCAAGATAAAATTCTCAGATGCCACCCCACCCCAGGAAGACACACCAGCGTAAAAGGTACTTCCTGTTCATTTAAGTCTGTAAAATACATTGGTTCTATACATTTATTAAACAGTCTATTAAAGCAGTGTGCATAAGACCAGTGAGTGAGCAAACGTAATTTGATATACTGCATCTTTATATATAAAAATTTGGATTTCCACAACCCGCTCGACTTGGGGGGGGGGGATAAATTAAAAATGCTCCTTATGCTACAACTGGCCAATATTTTCACCACACTCAGATCAATAATGGCACATTATTCAATGATATCTGACTCATAGCTCCAGTTTGTACTGAAGGTCTGAGCACATAGAGCAAACAGACTGGGCAGAGGCCTTTAACTTCACACTGCATAGACTTAGAACGTCCCTCGTTACGGAGGCTGACTCTACAAAGCAACATTTGTGTATTTCTTTATGCTGGTTTTGCTAAAGCTTTTTTTGGGGTTCAGAATAAGACAGCAATGATCACAGTATGTAAAGTCGATTGCTTAGCACATTGTAAAAGATTAGGGACTGTTGAAAAAGACAAGGGTGTACTTCTCACAAATATATATATATATTATATATAAAAAAAAAACAAAAACAATGACATTCTCCGATTACAAAAAGCTGAAAGTCAGATACACCCCGTCCACCCGGCTCCGGGGCACGGAGGATTGGTTAGCGATTGCATGTGTTTTACCTCCGAACGGCCATCTTCAGCAGACTGAGCAAACATTGTCCAGCTTTTATGAGTAGTAGTATAAATCGACCCCCCCACCCCATAATTTGGCATGACAACAAGTTCTCACATATCCCGTGTGGGTTCTGTTATACAATTTAAAAAAGGAAAAAGAAAAAAAAAGCTCTAGGTAGGTAAACATGGGCTGAACATGAAGTTTACAGAAAGCCAGAAGACAAGAAGTAGGCAGGAGCCACTGGCTTTTCCTCAAACTCCAGCAACGTTATCGACAAGCAGCAATCTGGGAGAAGGGAGACTGTCCAGGGGTCTGTGATGCCGAGCCAACTCAGGATCAGAGCGAGGTGTGACCCGTGGACACACACACACACACACACACACACACACACACACACACTCTCTAAAGCTTATATCCACACACACAGAGCTCCTCTGGGCACAAGACACTGTACAAGTTTGGGGATGGGAGGGATTTGTTAGAGAGTAAATGGGTATTTGCTTCTTAGTAGTAATGGGAGTCATGGACAAGGACAAATACAAAACAACCCACAGAAGAGCACGAGTCAAAGCGGTAAAAGCAGATGAAACCCTGAATGCTCAACATATCACGTGAGAGAGAGCCGGGAGGACAGACTAAGGACAGACGGCAGAGCCTGGGAAGGCTGGCCACCTCCCCACGACTGTGCCCGTCCATTCAGGAGCACACAAATACAGTACGATGTGGCTCGTTCCACATGAACACCAAGTGCAAATCCAAGGCTTTGTCCGTCTCACCCCTTCCACCCTGGTTAGTACGATCCATTTCAGGACAGAGTAATGCAGAACCCAGAATTAATTATGATTCATTTAATGTTTCAATACTGGCATGCAACTACAAAGTCTGGGTAATACTCAAGGTTCTGTAAAACGGCTAGCCGGTCGTAACAACTTAAAACCTAAATGAGAATGTTTTAAATAACGTAGCAATTAAAAGAAAAAACTGGGGCACTGACATTTAAGGTCCATGGTTCAGCTTAATACATATACCTCCCCTTTGTGAAGCACCTGAATGTGTGCATCACAGTAACTAAACCAATATTGCAAGTATCGTCTGTTAAGTCTTCTATGTACACTATTTAAAATGCGTCTAGTCATACTACCAGCGATAGATTACATTCACCACTGTTAGCCTACTGCCGTCTCTCAGCTACAGGCCAGGTATCTCGAAGTAGCCTTAGCGACAAGGTACTGGAGCAGCCGGAAAACACGAGGCGGCGTCAATATGGGTAAGGACCGATCTGCAGACGTTACAATCATATTCTATCTGTAAACAGTTAAAAGCCACTTGACAATTCGAATCAAGGCAATGAAATGCAAGACTTCTGTGTTACCCAAAATGTAAAAAAAAAAAAAAACAAAACTTTTTTGGAGAACACCTTTGTCGCAAGGACAGTGAGAACTGCACATGGCGCATTGAGGTGCCATGACAAGCGCGATTCTGTATGCCGGCTACTTGGCTACAGGATGCATAGTTGCCGGACCGTGTCCGACAGTCACAAAGGGCGAGAAGTGGGGCGGCAGCTCATCTCGCCGAGCCTTCGCCAGACGGTAAAAAGACAGCATGTCGGAGAGCAGTATATGGGACAGATACGGCGTAAAGCAATTATTTGGCGGCAAAAAAAAAAACCCACAAACACACACGCGTATATACACGCACGCACTCTACAGGGCTATACATTATGTCAGTGCTAAAAGTTGGATTATCCTACAAGGAGTTTCCGCAGGGAATCTGTGCATTTCCTGAGATCCATGCTCATAAATTTAGCAGACGAGAGGAATAGATTAACACAAGAGGAGGAAGGTAAGGAAGGTGGGGAAATCTCCCCCCCCCCCACACAGACACACACACAGACACACACACAAATGGCCGAACACTGATTAGTATTCCCAGAGATAGAAGGCTTTGTCTTCATCCTCACTTTTTTTTTTTTCAACTTTATAGATTTTTTTTTTTTTTTTTTTAAGTTTTTGCATTATTTGATTTTTTTTAAACTTTAAAACGAAGGAAGAGCAAACACTTTCCCTCTCATAGGAGTCTGTAAACAAGAGGGCCCAAGAAGAGCCCCCCAAATCAATATGAAAAGCCTGCCCCGATAGTGCCATCCCCCCACCCCCAGTCATGTGGCTACAGTTCACGTCGCAGAGCTAAATTCTTTAGTTCAAACACAAAACTGGTGCAATACTTACTCCTCGATAGCAGGTAATCCTATGTCAGCATTTTGATCGTGAAACTCCACAATACCACAATAAAGGTAGGGCGTACGTCAAGGCATAGTACAGCGTACACTTTTTTTTTTTTAAAGAACATCCTTGAGTAAACGACTACGCAGGAGCGGACGGCCCCCTCAATATTGCAGATTATACAGAAAACCCACATTCAGTGCAAAGTTAAAAGCTCGTTCTCCAACATCGTCAGCAAAAAAACGCAACACGCAAAAAAAAAAAAAAAAAAATGGAATTCAAATTAACACGAAAGAACAAACAAACATTAATTGAACTCGTCTGAAGCCTTTTTCCACACATGAAGAGCACTACCTGGAAGTGGAAATGTATTCTTTCACATTATAATATTGGCCTGCATGATTCAAGTATTGAAACTGATATGTTTTGGGCTAAAACAAAGTGGAAAAGATGTGTAGAAAAGCGTAACTTTTTCCTCTCTCCACAGGGGGACCCCACCATCTTGTAGCTGGGAGGGGGATGGGTTAGGGTTGAACTAGTGCCATTGGTCGCATTCGTAACGCTATTATCTTAGCATTGTTGTTATTGTTATGGTTAATAGTTGTTAACGCCGAGGTCACAGTTCTATGTCACATAGTGTCCCCACCCCCTGCCAGGTGGTCAACGGGGAGGAAGGAGCTGAGGGGGGAGGGGCTGGCCACCCCCCGGCTCTCACCTTCCCCGGAGTTCCCCCACAGGCTAGCGGAATAGGTCGGAGCCCCCCAGAGGGAGTCCCCAGTGGTGCTCCAGTGGCCGGCGTCAGAGCGGCCGGGGAAGGCGTGGGCACCGTCCATGGGGCCGGCCCGGGGGGTGGGGGGGGCACCCAGGGCCTGCCAGCCGGGTGAGGCAGCCATGGACTGGCCTTGTGCAAAGAAACGGCTGACCTCCTCTTCACTAGCAAACTCAGCAAGAATGGTAGTGTTCCCTAAAACGCACCTGTGGGCAAGGCAGAGGTCATGTGGGTCAAAGGTCAATAGGTACAAGAACCGGAGAAGGCAAATTTACAAACGACAGGAGGCCATTGGGCTCATCAAGTTCGTTCGGGGACGCCCGAATAGCGGCGCGGTCGGGTAGCTCAGCCGGCAGCGGAGATGCGACGAACTTACATGTGCAGCGAGATTTGTGCCTTGGCCGCCTCCTCCTTGGAGCTGTAGCAGACGACGGCATTACCGTGGGGCAAGTTCAGGTGGAATGTTATCAGGGGGCCGTGCTGCATGCACAGGGTCCGCAACGTGGAGCCATCGATCTGCCGCAAGGAAGCATGGGTCAGAAGCACTGCTACGTGACATCATCACGCCGCCACACAGCGCAGCGGAGACTGACCTGAGGCGTGAGATTTTTCAGAATAAGCCAGTTTGTCCGCACTGAGCTGCTCTCGCTCCAGCTTGAACCTGAGGACCAAAAACAGACGTGACTAAGCAAACAAGCAACCGGAAAACGGTGATCCGACGGCCCCGGATCCACAGCCCCGCTCACCGGGGGTGAACCTGGAATCTGAGCTGGCCCAGCCGCCGAGGCGGAGCGAGCTGCCGTCCCAGGATGAGGGCTGCTTCTGGCCGGTTAGGCCGGGCGGAGGGCGGGAAGGCGCCGACCTGGTAAGCAGGGGGACCTTCCACAGCTCGTGGGCCAGGGAGGAGCTGGAGCCAGAACCGGGCGACCATGCGCATTTGGAGTCACTCGTTCTGGCTGCAGTCACGGAGAGACAAAGGGCACGGTTATGGCACAGGGCGGAGGTCGCATCCCGCTACACGGTAGTCAGACGGCGCCCTCTGTTGACCTGAAGTGCTTTGTGCTGTGCTGTTGAGGGAACCGCTGAAAGTGGAGGCACGAATGGATGACCAGGCACTAGTTGAAGGCAGCGCGGTGTTCAGAGATGAGGTTGGCCCTGGGAAAAGATGAAAACGTTCACTGGCGCCTGAGGATACGGCAGTACAGTATGGGTTCTCACAAAAAACGAACATGCCTGTGAAACCAGAGGCTCTGAAAGCCAGACGCCGACGGTCATTCACTCATCTGGCATCAAGTAGGACAACCTTTGAGTAGCAGGACCAAACTACACGACTTATGAATCAGTGAGGATGTCACAGCTACTGGCACTGAGAAGGAAGCAAGCATACCACTGCTCCTGTCCCTGAGGTGATCCACGTCCCGAACAGTATAGATGGAGAGGTTATTAATCACACTGCCAGGAGTGATGTGGGGGTCGTTTTCCGGGTCGATGTTTGGATAACCTTTCCAGGGCTCACCAGGGCGGAACTCTGTGGGGGGGGGGGGTCTTTCAGTTGATTTTCAACATGATATAAGACAAATGCAGAAGAGAAAAGGTGCCCACCTGGCGGCCAGTTGGCATGGCTGGCACCATGAGGGGATTTGGCACGGGAGGGCCAGCCGTCCCCCACGGATCCAGGCGGGCTGACGGGGGAGCTACTGCCGTTTCTGATGTCATATGGGATAAAGGGGGGGTCCTCACCCCTCAGCCCAGAGGAGAGAGCACCTGTGCGTGTGACAGACACCAGGTTAATCAGGTGGCACTGGAATGGAGGTCAGATCTCCGGCATATTCAGGAATTACAGACAGCATGGGTGGGGGTGGGGGGGCAGGAAGGGAGGCACAGGGGAGAACTCACCAGATTTGCTGGGGTTTTGATCGAGCGGCGCGTTCACGGAGGCGTCCAACGCTGTCCATTTCTTCAGGCGACTCTGTTGCGGTTCTTTGAAACCCAGATCCAGAGTGTTTATATTCAAGTTTGAGTTCAGGCCTGGAGGAGGGGAGGTACATATTCAGCAGGGAAACGTCTAAAAATCCGACACCAAAGTAAGATGTCCTGTCAGCAGGCAGCTGCCAGCATGACGAAAATGCTGAGGGTGTCTCCCCCACTCTGTATGAAAATGAGGGCAGCATGTGACACAGGGGATAAAGATGGTAAGCTTAACCTAGATGGCTCCAATGAAAACGTATATCTATTTATGACAGGGGTGGTCAACCTTACCGCCAAAACACCGGTGTGTATGGAGGTTTTTGGGATAACCTTTAGGTCAGCTGTTCAAACCCAGGTGTGAGGACTCTTCAGCCAATCAGTCCTCTAATCAGTAATCTAATTAGAGAGTTACAGCAAAATCGCTCATACACAATGGCCCTTTCTGGATAAGACCACCAACCCCTGATTTAATAGAACAAAAAGCTACAGGCTGCTGGGTCAAGGAAAGTCGGGGTTGGATTTCCACTCCCGGCCAGCGAAGCTCAGGGCTGGAGGCGGACTCACCTTTCACTGACACAGAGCTGCCGTCAAGGCCGCTGCCGGTCCTTCTGGATCGTGTCTGGAGGGGTGAGTCCGGCCCGGCGAGCCCGTTACTCAGGGTGGGACTCAGAAGTCCGTGTACATCCGGGCCGGCTGTGGCCTGCGGGGGCCTCACTGCTTGTTGCAGCAGCGCCTCTGCCTGTCTCAGGCCCCCATGGGCAGGGAAGCTGTTCAGGGAGAAGCTGGAGGCGAAGGCACCCAGTGCGCTCTGCTCCCTCGGGGGGTCGGGGGCCACAGCCTGGGGAACCAGGCTCTCCAGGTAGGTCTTGAGAGTCGGCTGGTTCAGAAAAGCTGAAGCTTGAGAGGAGCTGTGCTGCTGTTTGTGCTGGGGAGGGTCTAGGTGTCGTGGGGGAAGCTGGGAACAGGGACCCAGAGGTCGACCCTGCGTTGGAGGGGGGGGGGTGGATGTTTAATTTACTTCTGAAAATTCTGAACGGCTACCCTCCTCCCCACAATCTGCTTACATTACCATTCATTTTAATTTCCTGTAAGCACATTCTCATGTTATTTCATGTATACGTTGTACTACGTATGTAGTGTTTGAGTACAGTGGTACTCAGTTCTCAAACTCATTAGAACTCGAATTTCTTAAGTCGAACCAACCAGTTCGGAAAAAAAATTACCTAGAACTCGATCTTAATCTCAAGTCAAACCGTGAACGCTGACCTAAGATAACTTTTATGCGAGGGAAAATGAGTCACGCAGCACGTCTCTCAGCAGAAACAAAGGGTAACGCTTCAGTCTCAGCCTCGCATTCGCTGTGATAGCATCCTGCATGTTT
>JAODLC010000049.1:11750372-11767025 GCA_026781145.1 Hippopotamyrus pictus
GGCACAAAAAGGAGGAAAAAACAGAGGAAGAAAAAAAACGGTACAGGAGCTGGATGGACAGACTGTCTTGTTGCTGAGGGCAGTCTGAGTGCAGGACTTTTGCGGGGGCTAGGAACAACGAATGGGGGGGTTTGCCATTAGCCACTTCCTGTTTGAGCATGACAGGCCTGCTGACTGCAGGATGACAAGTGACAGGAAGCATTGCCATCATGCTACTGCGCAGCTCAAAAACTGCTACTTAAAAATTACTTTGGGGGGGCGGGGGGCAGCAGCAACCTCAGAATGTTTAAACTCCTTGCTGTGTTGCCAAGACAGTGGGGAAGGCGGGGCTCACGACTACAGCTGCAGCAGGGTGACCTCATCGCCATTTCATGCAAAAGGACACAGAGCACTCCTCGATTGACTTGTTCATGCGTGACAAAAACCAGCACGTCTGCAATTAATGGTGAAAACCCTGAATGACCAGCAAGACTAAGACAGACGCGGCCAGGTGCACAGACAGATACACAGAAACACATTGTCACACACATGAAGTGACATCGTCGTCCAAACATCTGCTCAGCAGAAAGCCAACCAAAAACATCAGTGGGCAACTCGGGGTGACGTTCCTTCCCAGAGTCCCAGGGCTTCTTCCCCACCTCATGGCATGGCCCGAAACGAAAACCCTTCAATGACCCTTAAGAATAAAACACATTCAGAAAACGAGACTGAATGAGCTTTGCTGTTCCAGTACATCTCAGGCTGGGAGGCGGCCATGCCATGTTGCCAGCGATCTGTGTTGCGCATTTTGCACACAGAGCCCTCAACAACCAACTCCCCTCGGCACTGCGCAGCCCCAGGCCGCCACCGTCGCCAAGCAGCAGCCGCACAATTTGGTAAACACACTCGGGCCTCTGTGCCGAGATCAGACGCTGCTCTGACAGCTTCCTGAGAAAGCGTTTCCCCGTTCGAGCTCAGGATGCTTTCCAGCTTGTGGTGTGGACGGTTTAGGGAGCGGAACTGAAACGGCCACCTATGGCAGTGGCTGCATAATTCCTTAATTTAGTAAATCCGTAGTCTTGGCTCATGGCAGCAGACTGTCACGCTGGCTTATCCGCTTGTATATGGAGAACAGCAGCAAATAAGTACAACTATGGCCAGTTAGTCTTCTGTATATCAAGAACAGCAGATTGCACTGGACATCATGCTCAACAAGCAACCAGCCGTGGAAGGAATGGCACATTTTGAAAGTCAACTGCTTTTATAAAAAAATAATGTGACCGTAACATTCAAGTCAATCAAGATGGATTTAGTCAGGATCCTGCCTCCCCATCTGGCAGCCCGGTACCAGCTGTAAGTGTGAGCACCCACCTTCACTCTCGGTGAAGAGATGCAAAAGATGCAGCTTCGTGCACTCCAAACAACTCATTGTTAAAATGGAAGCTACTGTGGAATCAGAGACCCTGTGTTTATCATGGGCTCTCCTTGTCAACACACCAGAGCAGAGCACCCAGAGACCAACGTCTGCTAACAGTGGAAGAGGCTGAAGCCTGAGTGCACACAAGATAAGAGGGCATGAAGACAAACGTCAAACCAGCTGTCACTGAAACGAGTGGAGGATCAAGCAGTGACTGACACTGACATTTACTCTCAAGTTCAGCATACGCACCACATATCCTGACCCTTAATTCAGGCCTTGCAACTCTGCAATAGAGGAACGGCGAAGAACGACACCAGCATTTTAACACAGTAGAGAATAACACACCATCCTCACTGGGCCCCATCCACGGGCAGGTAAAACATCTTCAGCGAGATCCTTCAAATCCTCCATGATTAGCAGAAGGACTACAAAACCCAGCACCTTCACATCTTACCTTCAAACCAGCTTCTTTTCTCTCTGTGTTGGTTTCGTCCTCCCTGCTTCCATCAACAGTATGTCCTCCTCTTGTGCAGGGTCCCTGAACAGGAAAACCGCTATTAGCTCAACAGGCCTCATTTTCATAAACCTACACCTGCCGCTCCAGTCCATTGCCACATCACCTTTAGTCAAGACAATTAGCAAATGGGAGAAAGATTTCCATAATCTCCTTAACAGGTTATGCTGCTGAATTACAACAATAAACAGCAACTAGAGGGAAACAGTGATATTTCCACCATTTCAACAAATATCCTTGCTAAAGTCCAAACCAAAGCACACAGTGACCAGTAATCCAAACACGGTCCCTTAAGGGCCCCAAATTTCCATAAAGCAGGTTTTACACAAGATGTAACATACCTGTTCCTTGCTTAAACTCAAGGCCCAACACGCTACCTTTATGCACAATGACGCACTGACATATTACTGGGTGCATTTGTCCCATGTCAGTGCCAAGATTCCTGAAGGAACATGAGATGCTAACCCTCCATGCCAAAGCTGACAGGGGATACCAAAGGACCTGCAGAGGCATCAACTAGACACAAATCACACACAAAGCTGGTCCCCATGAGTCTCTTACCAGCTGGTCTTAAAACCTGTATAATAAAAATCAATGTTTTGACCAACTTCCACATATAGTCACTGCGGTCCTGGCCTGTCTCATCAATATTCATTAGGTATTAATTAGGTTCTTAACAGGTTCTCAGCAAGAATGATAAAACTTTAGTTAATACTGCCAGTCTCCACTCAAAATTGAGAAGCTGCATTGGCTTAAGCATGTTTTCCTACACCAACACTTCTGGACTAACCATTAATAAAAGTCACCATAGGAAGTGGTCACCAGTTCTACAGCTGTAAAGGCTGTACTTTAAGCAGACAGCAGCGGGAAGCTGTAGTGAGGTGACCAACCCACACAATACTGGGTTTGGGGTCTTTGCTTGTTTTATTTACATTCTCATTACCAGGATGAAGTGACTCAAATAGGATTTTTTTGCCTTAAAAGCGACATGGGTCTGATGTCTTCGGGGCTGAGGACACAGAAATCCGACCTTTTCAAATCAGATCTGAGTCACTTTCATATGTGGTCCTAGATCGGATACGCAACTGATTTTGTGGCCATGTGAATAGAATAGGAAGGGTCAGAGTTTTCTGATTGAGAAACACACACACACCGCTACCGTCATCAGCCAGCACCAGCACGGAGGTAAGAACAACAATAGAGGAGAGCTACAGCTGAGAGAACAGTCAGCGGAATGACGGGGAAGCTGGCGATTTACTAGATATTCAGGGAAATTAACCAGCTCAAGCCAAACTGGAACGAACATACTGAAATCGAGAAGCTATCAAAAGTATTGGCAAAGAAATAGGAAAGCGTGTCCATTCCGTCAGTTTTAATACCCTGAGTTGTCCCATAAATATGACGTTTGTTGATGATGTGGATGACTCGTGCACCAATATGCACATACATGCAGCTTGAGGACAGATGCTTTCACATTACCGTTAGATACAGGTCACTTGTAATTATGAATGTGAACTGTCAAGAGAGGTAAATCCGACCCAAGCGAAGAAAATGAGAATTGAACATTGAAGCTTGTAATATGAACACAATCATATATGGGGACTAAAAGGACATGATGCATTTAATGCAAGATGTAGCTTCAGCCAGCTTAATGACACCAGGTTCGAGGGGAGTTAGAAGCAAGCAGATGCCACAGGAAGCCCGAGATGTCAACCACAAGTTGGGCAGCCGTTCAGGAACTCAACACAAGCACTGTGACACGCTTGAGCAAGCCGCCATTTAAAGGAACCATGAGCCATAACATGGAGGAAGTCATTCTTTTGTCCATTGAATAAAAACTACCCAGGGACGTCAGTATTCCTCAGGTAATGCCTGAACGGATCTCCCCATGCAAAACTTTCTACTGCAGGAGAGGCCAAGGTAACAAGGTAAGCTTCTTTAAAAGGTTTACTAGACCCACTAAACTGACAGTGAAGTTGCTATTAATGACTGACTGGGAAAAGAAACCTGAAACCAGAGTGTGTGCGTGTGTGTGTGGGGGGGTTTGGTCACACGGTGCAACTTCTCCAGGCAGAGAATCCCCTCGCCCCCCTGCAGTTGCTCAGACACATTAAACCAGATGGCTGCCTTGACAGCAAGCTCTCGTTTATGACTGACGACCAATCAGCATGCCCCAAGGTGAGCAGCCAGAGCTCCCCAAACCAGAGGCACTCCAATACATAATGTGTGATTCTCCACAGCAGAATCATATGTACTAACCTTCATACTAAGTTTGCTTTAATCACGCACCTACAAGAATCTTAAAGATGCAAATACATAATGTCATGCTGAAAGGTTTCAATGAATGCATTCACATCTAATTTTTACTTGTTCAAACAGAATATTTTAGTGTAGCTAGGTCAAGGTCAAAGATATGGCAACACTTGCGGTACAAAACCACATCTTTCAGCATCATACCAATGAACGACATGATTCAACCCCTAAAGCTACCAGCTACAAGACGCTCACCTACACATGAAGTTACAAGGAAAACTAACATGTTAGTCTGCCATTAAGACAACATAACTAACAACTACGGTTATATTCAAAGGAAGGCTAACAAAGCAGCAGCTTTTCGCAGTGACAATGAGGATCATATCCAAAGTTGATCAAGCGATCATCACTCTGTTCCATACTGGATCAGCCCACATCTCAAGCAATTGTCATACATTCTGCTTTAAGTTCTCAGCTGGTAACTAGGCTTCACTCAATTACATCTTCATGGCAAAGTGAACAGAGAGTGACCATCGATAAATGGGAAAGAGAACATTACAATCTACCTCTCAGGAAGAGCGCCACACAAACCAGAAGACATAATTCAGATTATTTATGAAGCCTGGTCCTTGGTCAGAGGCCAGCGATCATAACAATGCAGGGAAATGACTCAAAACTACACCTACACCACGACAAAAACCAAACACTACATTCCACAGAAGTGCAGCCACCAGGCAGAACCACGCCACACTTTCTGGAATTCAGCCCATTCTCTAAATCCAAAAAACTGATATCAGGGTTGCTACAGTTTGGTCAGATAATAGTGCAGTGGGACATGGTCGGCAACCCCCACCTACACAGCTCCAGAGGAATGGCAGCATTCACAGATCAAAGGCTTTATTCAGCCAGCCAAAAGTTGCCGCTATCAGGTGTAAATTTTCAGTTTTCACTGGAAACTAAGGGGCCAGGAGAGGCCTGTGACCTTTCCCCCCATCTCCAGCCCCCTGTTACGTTTGCTGCATTTCTACAACAGGGAAGAGTGACGCCTGCGGTTTTCATTCGGCATCCAGAACACCGCAGCTGACTATGCGGTTCGGAGACCGATAATTCAAGCCGAACGGCACGGGCTGATGCCAGCGACAGCTGCTGTGACCTGCCGTTGGCGGCTGTCTCTGAGGACCCTCTAAGCAGACGAGGGAAAGGTCAGAGGAGCACAACAAGGGTCAGACTAATCTAACACCCCACGCGTTCTTAAAAACAACAGCAGCGATTAGAGGAACACAGCACTGACCTGTCTAGCTTCTCTTCAGCTTCTTTGGTGATTATAGCATCCAACTCTGTATGAAGAGAAATTAAATGATATTTGTAGTTATTCTAAAACAGAACAGAATATTGTGGCATCAAAGGCTGTCAAAAATAAAATTAGAACTTTTAGTGAACGCATAACAATGTTGCATTAGTGAATAAATCATTTTAGAGGAATTTTACTAGAGAAATCGGCCTGAACTGGGGAGGAGACGTCAAGGTCATCAGCAAAAACATCATGTAAAAAAAAAAAACATCACAATCGAGCTTCACCGGGCGCTAATAGCTCCCGGTCCGGAGGTAGATGTCAATATGTATGGCGTGGCGTTTTAAATCGAGGCCAAAAATGCTATGTTGATCAATTTCAGAAATACAACAGGCAGAGGACGATGCATTTCCACTGCAGACAAAAAAGATGGGTAAAAACAAATATTTGGAGACTACCGATCGCCGTTGCCCGTGGGCATGCATTAATACATTACCGATATGTAAACAAGGGGAGAGAGCTAACAGCCTCCCCGGAGCAGCTTGACTGGGGACTGCTCTGTCTGGTTTGTTTTTAACAGTTTATTAACCTATTTACAAACAGCCCCACTGATTTTCCGACTTAACGAATATGCATCTTTCACGGAGCACTCATCAAAATAAAACGCGCAACCAAAAGCACACTCGAACTACAAACACACGTCAAAATGCAATAAAGTTTTGGACTGCCGATTTTTTTTCCAACTTTAACTTGCCGGTTTATACACAGGGAATGCGTACCAGGACGTACTACGCAGCCGGATAAAGCTACCGCTAGCACAATTCTTTAGCCAACACCCCGAAACACACGAAACTGACGACCATTGAACGCAAAAACCCATCTCACTCACCCGATGTGGTGACAATTCTTCCCCACATTCCTCCAAAACACTCGCATAATTTAGCGAAAGATGCACCCGGTTCATGTATTTGGAGAATTTGCTAGCTTAGCATAGCATAATCGACGACGCGGCAAACGAAAGTTGCGACGACGTAGCCGCCGGTCGGGTGAAGCTAACTGCACTGGTTAAGCGGCTAACCAAGAGAGCAAAGGGGGGAAACAAGCGCAGACTACGGAACAGATGGCGCTGCGTACTGCGGGCAGTAAGTTTACTGTTCAGCGCCACATTAGCAGAAAAAAGCTAGGGCGGTGCGCCGACCGAGCCAGAAACGCCACAGTTCGGCTGGTTACCAAACTACGCAAGATAAACCTACAAACAACAAACCCGGTCGGATCGCCGCTTCGAGGCGGGCTGCGTTTTTACCCGCGTCGCGCGATAAGAGGCGGCCGCTCACCTGCGCCTATTTAAAGTGCACGCGGCGTGGAGCTGGAGATTGGGCTCATAAGGCTATGGAGAGACACCGACGGCTGCGTGTTTGTGCAGCGGTTGAGGCGAAGGGGCAGTAATTGACGCAGCCGCCATTTTGTTCACTGGCTGACCTCCCTCCTCCTGCTCCCCCTCCTCTCCGTTATGGACGCGCCGTGTGCCACAGGAAGAGAATGCGCTCGCGCAGCCGACCACTTCCTATGCCTACCGACGCTTAGATCCAAAATGGCAGCCCGGGAGCACTGTGCTTTTCAGGGTTATTTATGATTGAGCGTACGCAAATCACTTGTAGAACATTATATATTGTGTAACATTGTGTAGATTTTAATATACACACTATTTAATATGTAGCTTCATATTCACATCTCCTCTTGGGGTTGAATCATGCTGAGTATATCAATCCTCTGTCGGTTACAGGGTTCATTACACTCACGCATCTCGCATGACCCTACGGACTATTTACAAGGTAATTGCATGTAAATGATCAAAGTTGGCAGCCCTGTACCTTCACCTTTACTTTAAGAGGAATTCTGAGAACTGGCCCAGGAAACACTAGCAGTTCCTTTACAGTAAAATAGAAGTGGTGTGATTACTGCCATAATGTCCTGGTATCATGAGAGGCCTGTGCCCTTGCATTCTCAAAGGTAGTTCTCTTAAATCTAATCTGGACTGTGATACAGCCACCAACAATAGGTAAAAATGGGGAAAGGGTTTTAAATAATTCCTGTAAGGTACTGAAAAATGGATTGTGGTCATCTGCATTCTTAATCTCACATAAAGTAGTTATAACCCCCCCCCCACAAAATGAGTATTTTCCAAATACTATTAATAAATATGTACCTGTAGCACCATTCAAAATCCTGATATTAAAATATATGTTTATGCACAGTTGTCATTCACATTTCCATGTGTGAATTTTGATCAGGCCTTCTCACTGCACAGTTACACAAGATACTAAAAAAACAAGTAAGCGTGGGATATTTGAAACGGAACCCCATAACATTGCACTGCATCCAAATTTAACATGGCCGGCAGGGCAGCGGACAGCTCACTATGTAGCCTCACTGCAGAGTCCTAGCCCCTTTGCCTGCTCCAGACTCCATGACCTCTTAAAGGCAGGGTGCTGGTCACCTTGGCAACCATGCAAGGCTGCAGAGAGAGCAGCCGAGGTAGACCGAGGTGCGGCTCAGTCACAGGACCTCCTAGGCGCACCTGAAGCCAGCATACCTGTGCCTCACACACCTGACATTTCTGACACATAAACATTTAGTGGCTCCATCTTCAAGATTCGCCTGGCTTCCCTCTGAACCTTCACGACTATTTATACTATATATTCACCTGTAACACAGTTCAGATGATTTGCTTCACTGTTTTTGTGAAAAAGGTGGTTTTATCTGTAAGAACTGTTGTGCCATCATATGAACTAGGACTTCCAGAATTTCCCCCTGGGTTCCATAATGTTCTTATCTCACACCAAAAATATTTTTTTTCCCCAGCTGGCTCTTCCAGACTGTTGACAGCCCACACCATCGCTGTTGTTCAAGAAGCCTTTCTGCCAGAGACGAGCCAAAAAAAGCACTATTCAGCAAAGGCTTTAAAAAAATGAAACCAACCTGTAACAATGTAAATAGGCTGAGCTCGTTGTTTGGAATTTGCCTACGCTTGGGCTCTGCAAGCAAAACCGCAGGCCAGATATGTGAATGGCTCAGTTGCTGACTACTTTTGTCGACGTTTTGGAGAGCGCGTTTTCTGCCTCAGCTAGCAGACACATTGTCATAAGCATGTGTGCCGCTACGCTGCACGCCCACAGCGGTCTATGAATACACATTCCGGCTTGGGCTTCTCTCACTTGCACAGATGACATCATACAGATGCAGTTACAAAAGTGAAGAGCAGGAGCAGCAGGTGGTGGAAAAAAACAACCTGTGACCAGAAGTTTGTAGGTTCAAATTAAGATGGTTCATTTCTATCCTAAGTTAGGGCCTTAATTGTTAAAGAATAATTCCCACTTGTGGGGAAAAAAAATCCCCAAATGATTCACTGGCAGGCACTTTCCCTTGTCCAATATTATCACAATTCAAAATTTCAAAACAAAAGTGCATCTGGTTTCAGGGTGGCGTGCAAGCATGAACTATCCTTCACCTTGATCTGCTCAGAACTCCTCCAGGCTGCCACGGACCTCTGTACAGCTGGCACCAACATCCCTATTTATAGCCCGCAAGTTCAGTTGCTATGGCAGGTTACCTAGTTATTGTACGCCCAACAAATGGCGTACCATAGATTACAGCCACAACTCCCCGCCGGACTCATATCTGGGCCTCTCTTTGCGTCACCATCGTCCGGTCATGATCGGTTGACTCCTTATTTCCCATTTACACTGGTCACCTTATCCCTGTGCATACAGAACACCACAACAAGACTTACGTAATGCCCCCCCTCCCCCAAAACTAGCTTCAACACATTCTAATTACGCCTTCCCAGCGGGTGTTGCTTAATGAGACATCTGCCGTAGGGCTGTACTTTGCCCTCTGCTGTTTACTCAGTAAGGGCCTTTTGCTTACCTGACCCTTCCTATGATAAGAATGGCTGCAGTCATCCAATTTAGAAGGGAAAAAAAAAACATGCAACACAACTCTGTAGCACACACTCCACATGTACAGCAGCATACAACTAAACTATTTTTTTTACATTCTCAAGTAGAGTTTCTCCTAGGACCTGAAACAAGATCAGTCCATGTCCTTAACCACTACGCCACCTGCTGCCTCAATTTCAGTGTTTCGATTCTGTACCATATAATAGTTGTCCTGAGGGGCACCAAAAAGGAGGGGGAAGTTCGGATTATTCCAATTGCCCCAGAGCAGTGGTACAAAGTAATGGAGTACAACTGCTTCATTACTGTAGTTAAGTAAAGTAGAGATATATGGAACAGGTACTTAAGTATTTAGCTCTAGACCAAGGCTGTAGCCATGTAGTCAACATTGGGGGGACCAAGGCCGTTAATGTTGCCTCCCTCAACATAATTATGGCCTTGCTCTGGACACTTGACTTTTACTCTGCTATCTTTTCTACTCTGCTCCATTTCTACTTGGTGTTATGTTACAGTTTTCTATTGTATTGTAATGTACCAGAGAGACACCAACTGCTGGAAACAAATTCCTTGTGTGCGCCACACACACACTTGGCCAATAAACCTGATTCTGAGCCTGATTACATACAATCACATTGTGTTTTTTTTTTTTTTTTTTTTAAATCAGATGACGACAGGGGATGGTAGTGATGGGACACACAGACCCTGTGGAGCTGTTCAGCCCGTCATCCTGTCTGCATCGAACACAAAGCGTCCTCCATGCGACTACACACATGCATTAGTGCTAGAACTATTGTTAAACTGCGCAGATGAGCGCATGTGCTCAGCTTAGACGCGCTTATCAGTATTAATCATTGTAGCTGGTTAAGGAAATTTCTGGCCGATACCGATAGCCGATTATTTCGACAACTGGCACCGATACCGATTGTTTGCGAAGTTCCACTTAAATAAGTTTAAAGGGACACTACACCCAGATAAATAAATAAAAAATACTTTTTCATATTTTTGAAATTTATTTATTTTTTGGTAAGGAAACACCAACGTTCCCAAAGCACTATAACTACATAATCTTGTATGTTAATATTATTTATAACAGAGAAGGGCTGATCATCAAATGTGATATTACTCAGAAAATTGCGGAGTTTATCTTTTGATTTTGCACGTCTGTACCGAATTCTCTTTTGCCATGAAACACTTGCGTTACTGATGGAATAGCGTCATTCATCAGCACTGCAGCAGTCTCTCTTAGAACTGATTGATTTTTCCAAAAACACTTCATACTCTTCGCTGTCTTGCCTTAAGGTGAGCAATCTAACTTATTGTGTTGAAATGTTTATGAGTAGATCGTCCTTTTCATTTTAGGAAAGCAATGTTCGCAAAATGCATTTCCAATGATGTTAAATGTCTGCTGCGTGGAATTATTTTTTTCTAGCGGTTTAGTACGCGAATGTGCAAAGCAATATGGGTCACTATTTTAAAGGGAATTGTCGACAATAAATATCAGCTCATTTTTAACCATTGGTGTATTGCTACTAAATTCAGTTAACACAATGGAATATAGTATTTTTGAAGCTGTTAATATAAATAAGTAATTCATGTTTTAAATGGTTATTTTGGAAAACACACTATCATGCCTGAACTTTTGTATAACAAAACACATGTCCAATAGACACACAATGCCATATTATACTGTTGAATCAGAGACTACATTCAATTATATTTCGTTTAATACTGTAAGTATATCTACAGGCAAGTACTTACTTTTACATAAGTAGAAAGGCCAGTTGGGCACTGTTACTACAGTACATTGCTCGTTTATTTGTACTTTTACTTGTGTAAATTGTATGAGTACTTCCTCCACCACTGCCCCAGATTGACAGGGGCCCTAAAAAACATGGATCTTGATTGGATTGATCTGGGTTGGGGACCCAATATGCTTTTCAGGGGCCAAAAATCAGTGAGTACAGGAAGTTGCTCCCTTTATGTAACACGATCAAACACTGAACTCCACATTACCTATTCAGGTTAGATGTATTCAGGGTCTATTGAGTGCTGTATGAAAGAATGATTTTTAAGTCATTGAGGGCATGTTTGGGATTTGAAGTAAGCGTCAATAAAGAGAGAGGTAGAGGTAAAGCGCATTGCTGCACCCCCCACACCACGAACCACCTCAGGGATGAGAACCCGAGTGCAGCCATGCAGCGGGTGATATGGACTAGTGTGAGTTGTTTTCAATGGCTGGAGTGCCAATCCTGTCAATAAAGAAGCTATATATATAAAAGACAAACACACACACACACACACACACACACACACACACACACACACACACACACACAGTCCATTAGGGGGGGGGATTAGGACTCAAATGAAATATGTGCTGGGGGGAAGGTACCTGCATGCTTTGCCCAGGATTGGATCCTCTAACACCAGTTGATGTTTGAGGACTTGGAGCTGCTACAGTCTGAGGGTGAACAACCATGGATTTTGTTTACATCCTACTCCTGTTTTATCTGTATTTTCCACATTTAGCTACACGCTCCCCCCACCCCCACTTTCTGCCTTGGACCAAGAGGGGGGGGGGGTGAGACAGTAATTTGGGAAATCCAACAGTTGTAAAAATGATTTGTCTGCAGCTAAATCACACCCTGGTGAATTCCGAACACTTCTGTGGGTCAGTATGGTTGGCATAGTGTTTATAGACCTCACTTACTTACTGGGCTTTTATCACCACACTCAACACCTCTGTCAGAACACTGGCTCCCAACATAAAACGCCCCGCTTCCTAAATGGCACTGAAACCAAAAGGATGCTCTTTACAAAGATATTCACATCCGAATACCTGAATAAATAAATAACAATAAACACCTGAATTAATAAATACATAATGTATTTTTTTAAATTCTCTCTCTCTCTCTCTCTCTCTCTCTCTCTCTCCCTCTCCCTCTCACACACACACACACACACACACACACACACACACAGCCTGTACGGAGAGTTTGTGCACGGCAAAAGACAGTAGGGCCGCTACGAAGGCTCAGTCAAGGCCAACTTCCACTGGTGCAAGATCCAGCCAAAGCAACTGGAATAGTATGTCAGGGATGGCCCATGCTGGGGAGCCACAGTCTAAGAAGCCACCGCCCACTTTGAGGATAACCCATAATGCCACAGTGCAGCACCAGCAGATTACAAGCACCGACTTCCAGTGTCCTCGCTGCTCCAGAATATGTTGCAAATTCGTTTGTTTCATTACAAAGGTATCTGCGCATATCTTCCATACAGACATTTTCAAGTGTCGTTTTTTTTTGACTGACTCATTAAGTTCTGTTCTTACCATTTTGCTATTAATTGCAATTGCAGTCATTGGCCCCCAAAGGGACACTAAACTCAAATGCTTGGTGCGTTATTGCAAAGGTGTTACTAATTAAAAAGCACCCAATGATGCCTGTCAATGAACGTTTTAACTCCGAAGAGCTCTTTTAGAACTTAATTTAGTTTTCAATTTATTAGTACAGTGGTGCGTGCGATTCAGGAACACAATCCGTTCCAGGAAAGTGGTCGCGAACCAGTTTGTATGACTAATTCGTTCACAAGCCTATCAAATAATTTTAAATTAATTTTCTGGTTTTTATAGTAAAAACTTTAAAGAAAAACACAATATAGTGTGGTGACGGGCAGACCAAGGAGCAGAGAGAGACATGGAGAATTGCTTGCCGGGGAAATCACACTCTTTAGTAACAGTCCTTAATTCAGTAACCATATTGGAAATGTAGGTTTTATAATAAAAATAATTATGTCATTCATTTACAAATAATGTACATCATATTAGAAAACACCAGAAGTTTTAAAGTTAAATAATAAAGTACAGTGGTGTCTGTGGTTCACGAACACCGTGGTCTACGAACAATTTGGTTCGCGACCCAATATTTAGGGGAAAAAATCCATTGGTTCACGTACAAAATTTGGTTGATGAACAGATTTTATACTAATGTAGCACCGGCGGGGTGCATGTCCTAGCATGCCCCACATGTCCCAGCATGCCCCACGTGCAACTGTAAATAGAAGGTCCACAATATGCACCCAACGAGCACCGAACCCAAATAGACAGCCGGGAAACAAGGTTGTCAGACGGCGAACTGCAAGATGCACAAACGGTGGAAGATTTACACGCTAAATACTCGTGGGGATTTGACCGGGTACACACAAGACACGGGCAAACACACGCGCAACAGTAGGGAAATGCAACCATTAACATCAAGAATACAAGGGTTAAGTAAGCATCCCACTCCCACACACAAACACACACACACTGGATTGTAACTATCTTTGTGGGGACTCTCCATTCATTTCTATGGGGAAAACATTCATTACAACGTGACAACCTTAACCCCTACCCAAGCCATAACCTTAACCATAAGTAACCAAACAAAATGAGATGTTTGGCATTTTTACTCTTTTGATTGCATTCACAGATCTTTGTGGGGACCCAAAAAAATGATCCCCACAACGTAAAAAAAAAAAAAAAAAAACAGGGTTTTATTACATTGTGGGGGACATTTGGTCCCCACAAAATAATACAAACCTAATCTACACACACCTCACGTGTGCTGAAGTTTACCAGTGACACCACTCAAATTTTATTTATTTTTTTAAAATGGAACTTGTGGGACAACTGCCACCTGCAGGTGGAACATAGAACTTCATTCATTAGGCCTGGAAAAATGCAAATATGGTTTTGTGGACGGCTCCTGGCTACTATACTCCATAACTCACATATTAAGAATTGCTATAAAAAACAACATGCAATCTCTACACACACAGAGCAAAGGTGATTAGATACCAGTAATAATCTTACACCCACTTATGCAAATATTCTATATATCTGTAGACTTTGCTCAAAATATAGACAGGCCCAAATAATTACCACAATCCCATTGCATGGTTCTACACTCCTGTGTAAGATCACTTTCTCATTAAACTAAAAGGTAGCACTAAACTCGTCCTGTTTCATCAGAAAAAAAGAAAAAATATTTATCGTGGCAATACATTTACTACTGTTTGATACATTAAAGCCTTTAACTGAAAATTCTCAAAACAAGCTCAACAAGTATAACTTGGGAGCTGTTTGATGAACAACTGAAAAGCAGCAATAAGACAAATGCAATGGCACCCCAAAAACAGCAAACTATTAATCATGTTCTGGGTTTGAAAGCAGGCTTCTCAGACACTGGGATGAAAGCGGCACTCCTGCATCAAGGACCTCAGCCAAGTAAAACACAAAGCGAGAAAATCCTTAGGTCAACATACTCCTCCAACGCAACTGACAGGAAGGAGGACACAAATGTGTTTCTCTTCAATAAATCTGCTGTACTTGGAATCCTAGAGTGAACATTCAACATGAGCACGCATGACACAAACATGATAGCCCTACGGATTCCATTATGGGAGAAATCTGGAATCTCAGAGATGACATGCAAGACGGGCTGATTGGCTGACGGGTGTTACAAACAGACAAGGACCCAAGTTGACTCCAACAAATAATTTAATTCAGACGAGACTTAATTCCGAACTGCAGAACGCATCTCATCTTGGTTTTATTGTGCCTACGAATGATTAAAAAAAATCTGCAATGATGCCTGCTGCAATCCGCTACCTAGCTGAACAAACGCTGCAATCCGCTACCTAGCTGAACAAACGCTGCAATCCGCTACCTAGCTGAACAAACGCTGCAATCTGCTATCTAGCTGAACAAACGCTTCCCTAATGTGTCTTCTGCTGCAACTGGAACACAACAGCCCCGTACTTGCCTTCCTATACCAGCTGCAATCAAATTTAGATTAGAACATTACATTGCTCATCGCCTTTAAAGCTGTAAATGGCATTGCCCAAATGTATCTTAAGAACTTACTTCAGCCCCACCCAGAAATTCAGCCTGACCACTTCATAAGCACAATACTGCTTGTTTTGATGTACTGAAGGCAGCAGAACCTTCTCAAATAGGTCTCCTATTTTACAGAATAATCTATCCACTATTAAAACACCGCATTATAAACCCAGTTCTCTGGTCTCTCATAGCTAAACTGCTGTCATCATAGCATAATTGGGTTCTAAGCCATTATAGCAAAATTGGGTTCCAAGCCAGCATAAACCTAACAATTTATTAGCACAATATTCATTTTCTGTGTTTCCTTTTGCCTCCCCCTCAGAACCATCTGGACCTGAGCTAACAGATCATTAGCTGGGTCTGGACAGCTGGGCTCCAACAGTCGGGAGAAAATTGATCCACGTGTTGGTACGATCAAGTGTATTAACACATTCGTCTGCAGCAGCCACTCTTAGTCCTGGAAAGGCTGGACTACCAGATCACGATCACTTTCCTATATACATCTACAAAGTCCTGTCAGTTGTATTTCATATAGAGATCTTCCTTCTCTGAAGCGGTTTTGAGGCAGTTTCAATTCTTTTCCCAATATTGGCATTTAGGTTTTTGTTTCCCGTTTTTGTATTTTTTGGTTCTCTCAGGAGACAATAAAAAAAACCACATATTTCAAAACTCATTGACAAATGTGTGCTATAGTGATACGTTTTTTTCAGTGAGGTTCTGGATTGCTCCGTGTTTGTTTGGCCTGCAGTCAATGTCATTCAAAGCGTAGCCTCCTTACCTGACAAAGACCCCAACACCAGCTTCCCCAATAGCTACACCGACCTTAGCAAAGGGAGACAGAACCCAAAGACAGCGGCACTGGCGTCCTTTTGCATTTCCAGTGGTCTGTGACCCTCAGGTGTCGGATGTCAAGTGAAAGCACCCATACCGGCTCATTTCATTGGCTCAGAAACACAGGCAAAGCACATGCAAATCCGGCGCGCTCAAATAAATAAATAAATAAATAAATAAATAAATAAAAATCGGGGGACACGGGCAGCAGGAGTCGGCCGACACACCCACCACTTGCAGGGGCTTGTTAACTGCTCGGTGGTCCAGTCCTTTACCCATTCTCCCCCCAGCTTCCACGCTCCAGGACCCATCCACCGCAGGCCGGACATCTTCCGTTCAAATATTAATGAATGCCCAACACCCCTGTCATGGTGGATGCCATGAATCTTTCATTACATGCAGGTCACTCAGACACAATGTAGCAACTCCCTTTCGGCATGGGGTGAGGGCGGGCGGGCGGGCGGGCGGGCAGGCGGGCGGGCAGGGGGGGGCCCCTCATCCCCAGGCACCCCCCCCCCCCCCCCCCCC
>JAODLC010000049.1:11783049-11803349 GCA_026781145.1 Hippopotamyrus pictus
CTTTTCCAGGCCTGGAAATTGCCATTTTAAAATTCCATGACTTTTCCAGGTTTTTCATGACCGTACGAACCCTGTATCTAGTGCATTGATGAACATAGCTTAAAAACTCACTCTTCCTTCAACCTGCGTTGCTGCCTGTAGAACTCTTCCTTGGACAGGAAAGGTGCCGGCCCAAGCTGGGGTATGGGGTTGCCGATGGGGGGCTGAGCCCCAGGGGGCACCCACTGGGTGGACACCGCAGCCGGGGCTGGTGGGTAGACGGGCGGTGGCACGTTGTAGTTGGTGGCAGGGGGCTGCCCTGTTGGGTACTGCAGGGGGTACGGCTGCGGGGCCAGACCAGGCGGCTGGGGCATGGCATGTTGCGGTGGGGCAAAGAGGGAGGGGGTAGGCATGTAGACTGGGGGCGGCACTGGGAGGGGTGCCTGCAGCCGCTGAGGACGGTCAGAATGAGAGCGCCCTCTGCCTGCACTCCTGGAGGGGAATATGTGAACATTTTTCTATAATGCAAATCTTCAGTAGTAATGACTGAACAGAATGTAGGCACAGGAGACTTACGTGTCCCAGGCAGGTCTGCTGGGCCTGGGTAGGTTGGGTCGAAGTAGCTGTCCTACAGGAAAACAGAGTCAAATCCACCAAATCAGTCTTCACGTGAACGTCAAGCACCATTAAAAGGTGTCCGAACAGCCACTTTTCCCAGGATCCTTCACAAAGATCTTACCTGTTCTGGGGATGGTATGGCCAAGGGAGTGCGGTTGATCCATCACTGGCACGTGAAATCCCTGCAGATGAAGGAGAAATAAGGAACTTAAATGACCATTCAGAAGCGCCTTCGGAGATTAAAGTAACATTCCTGTCATGTGCTTACCTTTGGAATGACGGGGGCTGTCAACGGTGGGTCAGCTGACACCATTACCGAGGGTGCTGAAGGGACATTCTCAAGCTCCCTGTGGAATATTTGAGATGAGACAAAAAAAAATGGTTTAATTTCAGTGCAGATTAACCTGGTGATGGATAAAAAGCTGTAGTGGGAGGAGTAACAAATCCCAGGATTGCATCCCAAACTCGGCAAGAGATAATGGGACCAATAATGGGTGAGACTCACTTGGAGAGCACAGGCTCCTCCTGCTTGATGGACCTCTGGGGGGACGGAGAGGCAGTGCTGTAACCCGGCACACCTGCCACAGCACCAGCCTGCATGGAGGGGGTGCTAGCTGCAGCAGTGGGCGGGGTGGGGGCCGCATGTGTCCCTGGTGCACTCGCCGCAGGGGTTGCCGGGGGAGGGGTGACAGTCGTCGTGGGTCGGGGAACGTTAGCCAGTAACGGATCTTGCTGCCGGGATGTGGGGGGCCTTATTGGCTGGACGGGCCGCTGAACCCTCGGCTGGGGTGGGACCACAGGTGCCGCCGGTTGGGCCGGAGCCTTGCGCATCCGTTTGGTGTAGCCAGTCTCGTTTTTGAAGTTATTAACAGCCTGGTGGGAGACTTTCTTTCTTACATTTGGCCCCACGAGATGACAGGACACACTAAAATAGATACACCGCTCACCGCCACTCTGACAATACTCAACTGTGAGCAAATATCAGTATTTACTACATTCATTTTGCAACACAGAGACACGACCAATTAGTTCAAGGCAACAAATGAATATAATCACCTGTCGCAGGAACTTATTAGCAATTAAAGCATCAGGAGAAACATCAGATTGGTGGCAGGTGGGACACACATGCTCTTCAGATTCTAGGAGACATGTTCTGATACCTGAAAGGGAAAGGAGATGATTGTGCTTTTTCACCCATCACCTTCTCCATGCCGACCCTTAGGCCAAGCAAGCCGCATCTAGTAGGGGACTCACAGTCGTCGCAGTAGCTGTTCCCGCAGCAGGGGATGACCACCGCGTCAGTCATCAGGTCTTTGCAGATCAAGCACAGCAGTTCATCCGGCACAGGATCCTCCTCCTCCGAGGATGATGACTGTTCTGGCGGCAAGAACGGGGGCTTCTCCTTTTTGCCGATGGCATAGGCCTCTCTATATCACCCAGGAGATGGGGACAGGCTTGTTTCACTCCATAGACAGACATGGTAATCTCAGTCACTATAGATCATAGTGTAGAGGTCACTACACAACAGAACACTTACGCATCAATGGTGGGAATGGCATATCTGCCAGTGTTGGTTAACATGGCTCCTTTCATGCTGGGGTCATCCACCTCCATCATAAAGCTCCGTGGAATCCCAGTGCTCTTCTTGATACGCTGCGGTGCCTCAAAGCTCTTGTCCTGCAGGTACGACGGAGTGAGGCTGACTCAGAGTAGAGATCTGCATGTGGTTTGATTCAAGGAACTCCACATCTCACCCAAAAGCCCACACGTCACATGACATCCTCTTACCCCATTGGTTGGACAGTTTCGTATGTAGTGTCCATTTTTCCCACAGCGGAAGCAGGTATAGTTTGGAGGTGGCGGTCCCACCATTTTCTTCATGTAACTGCAGAGAAGACAACCTATTACAACCACGACACAGCTGGGGTGGGGGGTGGGGGGTGTCCGTCACGTGATAACGGCATACTTACTGAACAGGATCATATTCGTGATTAGACTGTGACATCATAGCTCTAATTTTATCTTCTTCAGAAGCATTGGCCTCAGCGAGGTTGGCGGTCTGTGCAACAGGCAACAATCTTTATTTATTTACAAAAGCAGGACCAAGAAAAGACAGATTGCTTCCATAGAGCTATTAAAGTGAGCACGTCCCATCCTGTAGAGCAGCTAAAGGGCCCAAAGCCGAACATCTGGGGAGCCGAGACAGACCAGCAGGCTACAAAGCCTTCAGCAGCGCCCCCTGCAGGTGGGTTAGGACTGTTGACCGCTCAGCTGTGTCTCATCGTTTTTCATTAAGCCCTCCCCATACAAGGTGGGTTACAAGTGTAAGATGGATGCCACACTGTTAACCTGCTGTTAATATTCAATGCAAACATTTGCATTTGTAGGACATTATACAGCCAATAACAAATCTTAGTGGGAAGGGGGGGGGGGGGAATGAGGCATTTATCATTTATTTTTTTAAGGCATAGGTCTTAAAAACTAAGCAGACATTAAAATGTGGGTTTTTCAGAGACCTGACTTTAGATACCAAACTATTTTAATATCTCAAGTCACACCCAGTCACAGACGCAAAAAAGTCCATCTTGAAAAGGTTTATCTTCAAGACTTGTATACATAATCACTGATCAGAGTGGCATCCAACTATTGGCAGTTCGAGCATTAATGCTGAATCGCCTACAGTGCTGTAAGCAACATACATCAGGTTTGTTTGCACAGATGCAGCATCTCATTTGACTGCATTGATTTAAAAAATTAGGGAAAAATCCACCGTGATCGGACAGTAGAGCAGTCTATGGCTTTGTTCAAACAAACCAGTGCACACATTCAAACACAGAGTTTAAAGTGTTGCCCAGTACTGAGGTTCAGAATAAAACAAAAAGGAAAAGCACTTCATGAAGGACTACAGAACAGACACTTTTCTGATGGCAAAACTGGTCCATAAAATGCCCAAATCTTAATCAAAAATCTGGTAACACTTTGAAAAAGTTCACTCTTCCCGCCAAAATCACCCCCACACTGGCACAGGCTCAGCTCTCTACAGGACCAGACATGCACACAGTTGGGCAGTCACCAAAGCCCCCACACTTCCTACAGGGGATACTGCACAGCAAAACAGCCCAATAGTGATCAGACAGTTTCACTCTATGGTGGTTAAGAGGAACTGAGTAACCACCCTGCACACTACTTAGCCACTGCCAGTCAGTATCCCCACAATACCTTCACACACATTAGTGTCCAACAAAATAAAATAAGTCTTTCGAAACGGAAGCATTTCACTGAAGCATAAAAAGGCACATTTTGAAACACAATAAAACTTTCATAAGGCTTAAAAAAAAAAAGTCAGTAAAGCAAAAACAGTGTAACGTTACACCAGATGCTACAGGGGAATAGGATGTCATTCTGAATGCTGTACTGCAGACGGCTCCTTCTCAGATAGATAACTGAGCGGTGAAATCCACAGCAGACCAAATCAACATCAGACACTTCCAATAACACTGCGGCCCACACGGAGGCCATCAGCCCAGTTATTTCCGTTTGGGACCAGTGTCAATTCCATTTGGGGCACTCGGGTGGCCCTTTACAGTAAAGTGATGCGCATCAGTAGGGGTACAGGCCGGGGAGTGAGCATTGACAGAAAGCGCAGGAAGAAGAGTACCTTAGACAGCTGGGCCAGTGTAATTGAAGCAGCAGAATCATCGATCTGTTTGCAGAAAATTGAAAACAGAGTTTAATGCTATGATATAACACGGATTTCACACACAGAAAACACGCGCTGTACGGCAACCCTGGAGTCACAAAAGGCAGTAAAACGCAAATCCCCTACAATAAAAAAGGGTTATATAGTTACATCCTAAAGCATTATGGTGCAGGTTTTCCCCATTCACTAACAATATGTTGATTCAACTTTGATTCCGTTAAACTTTTTAATCTTCCACTTCATACACTCAATGCGAACCACAGTAAGGCAGCATCTATTTCACAACATGCAGGAACTATTTACTGCAGCATGTTAAGGTTAAGCCAAGTGTGCTGCAAACTAAAAATCTATAACTTCAAGCTAAAAGATTTAAAGTCCCCTAACCGAATCAGATTCACCATTACATGATCTTATTTTAAAAAGGTAGATTTTATGAATGCAAATGTGACAGCTTATCACTAATTCCTGAAGCACAGTTGCAAACGGGGAGTATGTGAAAGAGAAAAAACAAAAAAAAAATCTCCCAATGACGACTACCTCCGCGTTAAACGTCAAGGTTGTCACAAAAACCTGTAAATGGTCTAATCATAACACTGTGTTGAATCTGGCACCAGCTTACAAAAAAAATGATGTGATAATCAAATTAAGGTCCAAAACCTCCACATTACTGCACTCATTGCGAGGCAAGGTTAAGTCACACTCCGAAGAGGTGATACATAATAGGTCTGGGAGGCAGTCTGAAAATTCACATTTACAGACCGACTCCTCTTGAGCATCACACGGACCAGGTCACACCTGCCTAAGGTCACGCCTAAAGTCCGTTGTAGTCGACTCACACCCCGATGAGAGTGCCTACCTTTGTGCTGAACTCACTTAAAAGTGAACACACAAGACCTTGCAAGAGGTGCTCAGAAATTGCAGAGAGATGTTTTATTGAGAAAGGTTGTGTTCTGCATGATACAGTACTAAAACTGGTCAGCGTCGGTAAACAGTACACGCATCAAATACCCAGGAAACAACCCGACAGAATGCGAAGGTCGACTGTCATTGTGGTCTGAGTTTATACTTCAAGGCACTTGCATTAGCATCATTCAAATAAATGAACCAAATAAAACAAAAAAAGAAAAACGCACACTTGTTTGTTCAATACACACATTTCTCAAGCTGCCTTTAATCAAGTAACCCCTAAGTCATTGCCTTTTAATCATAAATGGCAAACTAAGGCTCAGACAATGCATAACTGAGGACCAAAGGTCAATTCGCACCAAAAGCCACATGATTGCATTTCCAAGACTTTCAACAAGGACACATTAGCCCCCCATTCTTCCAAATTGTTTTGTAATACTAGAATTACAGCTTCACGTTGAATTTCAGCCCAGTAAAAACTTGATAAAAAAAAACCAGTTTAACCAGTGCCGAATGTCGTAATCAGAATAACCATCTAGATATCTAACATTAGATTCAAGCTAGAAAAAAAGCTTGGATGAAAGGCAGCTCATGACTCAAGGACAATTTAAAAATGCTAAGAGTAACCAGCACATTGTCAGTTCATAAACACTTACACGTTCTTTTACCATTTTTCTGTTTCAGTGCAACAAAATTGACTTCATAAAATGTTTCCAAAAATGGGTGTGAATCTGACCTTCAATAGTGTCATTTTAATAAACAATACAAAGTGTATTCAGTGCCTCTGGTATTTTGTTATAAACACTTGGGAAAAAAATTGGGTGCTTCAGCCTTGCAAACTGCTGCTGCATCTTGGAAAAACAACAGTTGGTGGTTAAATTCAATTCTCTCTGTGGAAGACTGGCGTAACCTCACCACAGAAAAAAGCAAAAATCCTCAGAGCATCAAGTCAGACATCCGAGCGGTGCAATACAAGGTGAAATTAAAAATATGACTCAGTACATTTTTATTAGGAAACAAAAAAACAGCTTTTACAAAATGTAACACTTTAAGACAGACAAACTTTGAACATGCCATCATGTTCACTCGATACCACAATCACATGATCTGATCGATTACACAATAATCGGTACATTGTGTGCTTCACCCACGATATTCCAATATGAAATACAGTGCAACGGCATGCACAAAACAATACACACAGGGTTCAGTGCTGTGCAGTCAAAATTAATTGCATTTATGCAATCTTTACCATACAAAAAAAGATACAACATTCTAACACCAGAAGCACACGCTTCAGAGGATACACTGTTTCCCATACTAAAACTATAGGAATAAAGTGCTTTGTAAGAATGTAGAAACAGTAGAATATCTAGTAAAAAAAGGTGAGTGTTTTTTACATACTGCTTTAGAAGGTCCACTTGAAGGTTCAGAGCGGTCACTGCAAAGCAGATAAAAAAGGGAGGGTTACATCAACTGCAAGAACATTTGAAGTTAAAACTTCCATGCGTTAAACTTTACGGACGAGCACAGGAAAAAAAAACACTTACATGACATATGTTTTGCTTGTGGACTTGACTCCACCAATGGGAATTCTTCTGATGATGACTGAGGAGTTTTTTGGAATGAGCGCTCCATCATCAGTGTACTCTACAGAAACGGATCAAATGAGCACGCAATCGATTAATCTCACGACTTCAGAGAAAATTGTAACAGAGAAACAGTGACATTTCAGACATTTACTGTTTGGCTACAGTGGGGAAATGCACTCAAACGCTCAAAGTGGCTTCCTACAGACTGTCGGCTGGTTCGCGGAAAACACCGCAGCTGGCTGGCAAGAGTTTGACACGCAAAATGGATTCCCGAAGCACGAGTTTGCACAGGGGCGGAATGCAATGCGCATGCGCCAAAATGCCAGCAGAGCGCTGGTTATATACGGACAATTAAACTCAAGTCGCCGTGACAAGATCCCGGCATTTTTATAACACATAACGTTCGATGCAATCTTGTATTAGCGAAGAGAAATGTGTTTTTTTTTTAACTATAATTCCTT
Source organism: Hippopotamyrus pictus (assembly GCA_026781145.1). NCBI lineage: Eukaryota > Metazoa > Chordata > Actinopteri > Osteoglossiformes > Mormyridae > Hippopotamyrus > Hippopotamyrus pictus. The sequence goes on from JAODLC010000049.1 coordinate 11,790,306, forward strand.
GAAGGTATAACCAGGACACTGTTTCTGAAAACAAGGCCAACACACTCAGCGGCCCACAGGAAGACAATAGTTATGAAGAAACTCACGCAACCCTACCAATTACACGTAGTACATATTACCACATTAACCCTCCCGAGGAACTGCGAGAAGCAGATGCCGCAAACGAGCTGGGTCGGATCCTCTCGCGAGCCCACGTGCGCCGATCGGAACAAGCAAGTTAAACAACCACGTTCATGCCGAACGGCTCCCTTCCGTGGTGGGCGATCGCTTCGTTTCAAAATGAAAACCGTTCGGACTTTGGCGTTTAAGGACTAAAATTGACGAACTCTTTAGCATCACAAGGTACCGAAGTAAAACCGATCCATCAAAATATCCAGAGGTCGCCGTTTCAGAAAAAGCACGTAAAGCTTCACTTTCGACTAGAGTCTGCTAAATAGATGTAATGTTATGATCATCAGCGTTACGAATTGTCTGTAAACATGGTTACTTAGTAGGCATATACTGACCTCCCACGCCATTTTACAACATGTACTGAATATACAAATGAAGTGTTACTTACCCTCTTTAGTCTGGGCGTTGGTTATCTGCAAATCGCAGTCGGCGGCTTTTAGTTTTTCGCGACCCATTATCTGTCGCTTTAGGTCACTGAGCGTAATGTGCAGCCCATCAAACGTGACCGTGTCATAATTCAGTTTAGATGAGAATTTATAATGCACACAGGACATCGTGTAACCAGAATACACTAGCTGAATTGGCCTAACAAGGGAAAAAATCCAACGTACAATCAAACCCTAGAGAATGCACCGCGATCACTCAACCTGCGTTTTGCCAACAACCGCTAGCTGGCTAATTATGGATAACCATTATAAATGTAGATGTTTCAACATGAGTCAGCAGGAGTAAAATGTTCTTCTCTTAATTAATCGAAGTGGGAAGGAAAGGTGGCGGGGGAATCATCAAACTACATTCACACCAATAAAAAGTCAACCAATATTAAACGACATAGTCTCAAATAAAACTTCCACAACTGCAGTCCGTCAGTGTAAAGTGATCAAAGCCACGAACGGTCTTCCAGATCCTTGGCAGAAAAAGAGTCCAGTTGGGTCCAAACGACACCAAGATTCAACGGAACTGAAAAGAGTGGGAGAGGGCAGCCAGAGAGTCCGAACCGCGATGGCGGTTAATGTCGGCCTCCCCTCAGCGTCCGTGACTTCAAAATCAGTCTCTTTCTCCCTCCCCAGAACGTAGCACAGTCCAGTCGAGCAATTTAACCAAGTCCTCGGTACTCCTCTAGAAATCCGTAGTGTCCGCGTCCGCGCAGGTAATGGCGGAGGGTGAAAAGCTTAAGGAGCTGAAATGTGACAAAGAAGAGAAAGCAGGGGGAAGAGCGGCCTAAAATGGCCTCCCTTTCCCCTCTCACCAAAACAAAAAAGGCCGTCTACCAAAAACGTCGCATCCGCCTTACATCAAAACCTTAAACACAACCCTCCCCGAAGTAACCCACAATTTTTAAGTATAATCCCAAAAAGAAAATACTGCATTAACGTTCTATTTTTAAGGGGAAAAAAAACCGAATTAACCGTCACCCGTATTGCCGCTTGTGTAACTACCAAATCTCTGAAAAGATCTATGGCGGACAGCTCTGAGACACATCAGGGGTTTCCAAGGCAAAACGCAAGGGGCACGCAAGCCGACGTCATGCGTAATGACGCCATCGCCTTCTTCTCTTGATTTATTGGCGGCTCTTTCTTCAACAGTAACGCTTTATACCGTCCCCTACATATGTGGAGTGTACATAACAAAAATAAACCCAAACCTTGTAAAGACTTAAAATCTTCATTCTTTTCCCAGGCGCCGTTTTAGTCTTTCGTAGGCGCTGCCAGGACATCTAACGGTGCTCTCTCAAAATTACATCAATTCCTCCTGCTCCTTAATCCGAAAGCTGTTTAAAACACAACCAACCTTAAAACCCCAGCACGCTTGCGTATATATGGTTTTACATGTGTATATGGGTATGGCCATAAATCCCACTTGACTTTTGATACGCATATGCGTATATATACACACACACACACACACACACACACACACACACACACACACACACACACACACACACACACAGCTGTGAATTTTCAGTACATGCTTCTTCAATAAGGAATAAGGAAGTGTAGACATTTGGCATACATTGTATCTGTTTGGGAACCAAACTTGAACATAAGTCCAACACACCTGGGGGCTGTATCACAAAACAGGATTTCTTGCTTAGCCAGATAACTTGTCAGATTTAAGATGGGCTAAATGTAAGGGAACAATGTTAAAGTCCATTTAAAGTGGGGTACCTCAATTCCGATTAGTTATCCAGCTTCAGGATACAGGCCCCGGAGCTGTGGTTAATACCACCACTGAGCTAGTAAAGAATTATTGCTAATGGAGTTAGTTCATGATAATCTCAGGCCAAGTGGATTTTATTGTAGTATTATCTATACATGACAGTAGTAATACAAAATGTAGTTCCAGCGATGCCAACTCTCCCGCACCTGACATGACACTCACGCTGCTGCAAGAACGCTTACAGCAAACCCATATTATTGAATTACAAACCTCAAATTAGCTACATCAGAAGTGCTGGGATAGTTTGCAAACCCAATAGACTATTTACAATGTAATAAAACTCTTACATACATGTAAACGTGTGTGCAGATTTGTCTCAAACTGGAAATCTCACGCCAGCCAGCTGACCAAACTGAGCAACCCTGTAGTTCCCCAGGACCACAGTGCAACCTAGAAAAAGGGCTATACACATGAGTGGGGAGCCATTCATATATATGGTCATATACATGCACTTTACATATGGTGCAGTTCTGCACTGCAAACAATACCAATCTGATATTTAAAAATATAAATATAAAATATTTGCCACTAGGTGGCAAACTAACCATGAATTCAATATATGGCAGACAGCATGATTATTATAAATTACATGATTACTACAGTTCATTCTACTTGTACAGTTCATTCTACTAAATGTTATTTGTGTGTACCTCCTCTGTGTTTTCTTGGGAGCTGGAAACATACCACTGGCTCTGTGCTCAGATTCAAGTGGTTACAATGGAGCTCCTACCACTGAAAGCCATTACCACCCCCTCTGTTCCACCACGGTGTTTCACACTTGTTGTAGTGGATCGCAGCATCCCGCCTCTAATGGGAGCCAGACTGACAAAAGGGCTCCTTGGCAGGCTGGTCATCTCATGCGGTGTGCAGCTTCTCACTTCCTCAAGCGGGAAAGGACTTAGCGGCGGACTCCCACTGTGGCTAGCCGTCAACCGGAACTGTGTGTGAATTGGGTCATACATCATTCAAGTCCTTTTTTTAAATCAAATAAAAACCCAGGTGTGCGTCCACCATTGTTCAAAAAAGGACGCATTATACAATTCAGCCCTTTAACATCAGCACAAATCAGAACATGGACAGTATATGTTAATAGCCAAACCTTCACTCCACCTATACACGTAACTTAAGAAGCTGATATAGAAAGCGATACTTAGTTAGTCTCTGTGAGGAAATTCTCTTTTCACCTACTCCATCTTGCTCTCTGTGAGACACACATACATTTGAGAGCAAACTTGGGGGTCACATGGCAGGGTCAGCCAGCACACAGCACCCCTGGAAATGGGTGTTAAAGGCCCACAGACATATATGAACTCTGCCAAGACCAGGACCCAAATCAGCGATCTCCTGATCACAAGTTCAGGGGCTTAGGCCACTGAGCTACACATAACCTATTACCACTAAGCTTAAGACTAACGTTATCAATCCCAGGGGGAAATTCTGACGCATACAGCAACAAGAAGAATGTTGCACACAGATGACCATACATCCATCCTTCCATTTTCTGAAACTTGCATGTCCTACTCAGAGTCGCAAGGGGTCTGAAGCCTATCCCAGAGGCTACGGGTGCAAGGCAGGGAATAACCCAGGATGGGGGACCAACCCATCACAGGGCACACTCACACACCACTCACTCAAACACCATTCACTCTCACACGCACACCTGTTTGGGAACTCCAGTTCACCTTAGCATGATTCCGAACTGTGGGGGGAAACTGTGAACATACAAATAGAGCAAAACAGACGAAGTGCAAAGACGGTACACATAGTGCAAACAAATAATCACGGTGCAACTACACTTTAAAAGGACACTGTGCACAAAAAGAATACCCCGAAAACCAGAATATTGTAATATTACAGAAATAAATTAACAGTTTAAGAAGGGAATAATAATAAGTGTGTTGTATATGTGTTTGATGTGTGATGATTGTAAACCGTGATGAGGATGATTTTAATCAGTCATGAGGTACATCGATCCTCGGAACATCACTGAAGACACCAGGACATTTCCGGGTCTGATTTCCGGCTGAAGTTTAACATTTTATTGTAGCTGGAAAAATGACTTTTAGAAGACAGGCATCCACTATATGATGGGCTTCACAATAAAGCTGCTTCACAATCACTTGCAAGAATCTCAGGCTCCTGTCCTGGTGTGTGATTCGCCGGCTGGGATTCACTCCAACCCGCATTCCACATTTATTTAGCCTAATTAGCCGTTCATTAACTGCACCATTACTTATCAGCATTTCTGCTTTAATGCTTCAGTGAAGTGGCTCCTTTTCGCTGTCCGTATCTCTGCTCATTACCTCTCTGTCCTCTCCTCACCTTATGCTCTGGTTCCACCACATGGACAAAACATGCACCATTCATTCATACACTTATCTTATTGAATCTCAAACATTAAAGCAGGTGAATCTGATTGTGCAGTCCTCCGACAGGGAGGGGGTGCTGTTATTGGCCAGGGTGCGGTGGGCCAATGTGCTTTTACAACTGATAGCCTTCTGCGATGAGGGAGTTAACTGACACCTCCAAAGGCACAAACACTTTTCTTGACTGTGGAGAAATTCTTTGGAGCTTTGCCTTGTCTGATTTCATGTTTTTATTCCGTTGGCTGTGGTATTAGCATAAGCACAAAGGAAGGGGGATGGCACGAGGGAAGATTTTCACGCTGGGGAGGATCTGGCTGTACAACAAGTAGCTGCTGGCTGTCACATGAGAGGGAACATTTTTGAAGCGGGGGTATCTTACTGACGACCCCCTCCTCAGACACGTATTGTATTGTACTGTATTGTAGCCAGTCTCTCAGTATAAAGCTTTGACCTACCTTATCGGGGGTTACTGCTCAATTGTTCTCTGAAGGCAAAAGGCAAGTGAAAAGCATGAAAGAGGCCCCCTCCCCCCCGTCAAGCGCTTATCACCATCTGAAGAATTGCAGATCGGCTCAAGCGGGAATCAACAAAAACCAACATGCACCTCTCTCTTGCTCACACAGCCATGCACACACACACACACACACACACACACACACACACTCACAGGTTTGTAAGTACATCTTTGTGGGGACTCTACATTCACCTTTATGGAAAAAACCCTAATCCCAACTATGACAACTTTAACCTTAACCCCTACCCAGTCCTAACATTAACCATAAGAAACCAAACAAAATACAAGACTTCTGGCATTTTTAGTTTTTTGTAGACACAGATTTTTTTTTTTTTACTAAATTGAGCTTCCCCTTGTTGGAACTGAAAAAATGGTCCCCACAACATCAAAACAGATCCTTATCATATGTCCCCACAATGAAATATATACATAACCCCCCCCCCCACACACACACACACACTCACTTTTGTCCCCTTATACCGTTAATCACAGCCATTCACACACACATGCGCGTGCGCACACACACACACGTGCACGCACACACGCACGCACTCTCCTACACCCGCACATGCAAGGATCCCACCCGTACTGGTGAATCTGCACCAGAACACCCCACTGACACACGAGAGTGTCCCAAATTACCGTGATTAGCAGCAGCTGGCTGCCCGTGGCAACGGACCAAAGCCTCCTCCCCAGAAGCCTCATGTGCTGCAGCCCCTGCTAACAGGAAGGAGACCTACCAGTGCTGTGCCTCACTGTCCCCTGGGCTGCCTCTGGAATTATTACTCTTTAAACAATACTAATTCCCAAGCCTTTGGTAAAATCCATTTATGGTAGCATACACTGAGTCTTACAAAACAATGACCATTACTTACCGCTGACAGTTGATAGGTTGGGCTGTTGGTGCCCCCTGCCTGTCAACAGAAAAGTGGCAGCCCCATCAGTGACAGAGAAGCACCACACACACACACAGGATAGACATCAGTATCTTTGTGGGGACTCAATTCATCCCTATGGGCAAAAAAATACTCCCGGCTATGACAACCTTAACCCTTACCCAGCAATAACTTTAACCATTAGTAACCAAACAAAATACAAGACTTTTGGCTATTTTAGTTTTTTGATTGCAATCACAGATTTTTATAAAATTGAGTCTTTCCTTACGGGGACCGGAAAATGTCTCCACAGGGTAAAAAGTATCGGGATTGTATCAAACTGTGGGAACACTGAGTCCCCACAATGTAATACACGTATCCACTCACTTTATAAAAGTAGAGCGTTCCTATGAAACCTTTCCTAAGCCGAAATGGCATAAAGCGAAGAAAACCCATTAATTTATATGGGAATATTTTTAGGGTCCCCAGACCGAAAAAAACCTACCGTATCATACCAAATAACACATAAAACCTAAAATAACACTAAAATATAGTAAGAGCAGGAATTATATTTTAAATGGACAGCCTGTATAAAGTACACATGTATGTACACTGCTGTTTCACTTACCAGAATTAATACAGTCATGCATCGCTTAACAACAGGTGTACGTTCTGAGAAAACCGTCGTTAGGCCTTTTCGCCTACTTACACAAACTATAGATGTTATAGCCTACTATGGTATAGCCTAATATGCAACGATAAATAGTACAGTGTTACTATGATAAATACATAGCCGAGTAACATAGTTGTTTAGAATCATTATCAAGTATTATATACTGCGAACAATCGTATGCGGAACATGTTAACACTGGCAGCGGAATAGGTTTCTTTACACCAGCATCACCACAAACACGTGAGACCGCGTTATGACGTCATGACGGTTAAGACGTCACTATACGAATGGAATTTTTCAGCTCCGTTATAATCTTATAGGACCAGTGTTGTATACGCGGTCTGTTGTCTTCCCAAATGTCGTTATGTGGCGCGTGACTATGGCTGTGTTAGAAATGTCCACTTGTTTACGCACTATAAGGTGTTCACTACATAGAACACTCACTAGGGGATAAGTGCAGACAACGGTTGATAGACTTGATAGGTTGAGTCGGACTCTGGGTGGGTGACGCTGCTATAATTATGCGCCGGATATTCGTAATTGTTATCTCTGTCGCATAAACAAATACCAGAATATTCCATCTAGCGTTAAACGATGATAAAAAATGTACTTTTTAATTTTTTGTATTTTTTCTGTAATGTCTGTACTTAATGTTGTTAGCATTGTGACAGATTACACACGCCAGAACATGGACACCAAGCTTGGTATTTTTGGATAAGTACATGTTGTAATTGACATGTTTTCATTTTGAAATAAAAATAAAACTTTACAACATAAATCTGTGAACACACAAGCCTAACTTGATTTACAACATACTTTACTGTATTGTGTCCACTAACTCAAGCATGATGGGGACTGCAACTATCTAATAATAGTGTGCATTAATGTTACTTATGTAAAGCAATCAAATACATTAAAATAACCATTTGTTTTCAAAGCAGTAGCAGCCCTGTCAGTGGTGTAGCTCGCATGCTATAAGCCAGCTACTTAACAACGGTTAACAGTTACACTTCAGACTGTTCCAACACTAACGTGACAGGCTGCAATGCCTGATGGTTTAAATCAACCGATGTACAGTACAACTAATGCACACTACAGGTGTTTCTCAATATCAAGAATGCAAGGATTGTACTTCTGCTCCTTACAAAACTGTTCTTGCTAACTTGCCTCCCTAGAACGAACTCGGGGTGCAATCAATCGTAGGATTGGTTTCTCTCTGTACTTCTGTTCTTGGTATTGGAACTGGTCTTCGGCAATGGAATATGACGTAAAACACAAGAACACAAGTATGGTCAAGTATGCATATTGAAAAACACCCTACATTTTGCTGTGCCTTGTTCTGATTTACAGTTGAGAATTCAAACAGCACTACAAAAATGGCCAACTCCCTATATAGTGCAATACATAGTGGGGAAGTGGACATTTCGAACACAGCCTATATATCTACAAATTGGTTTCATAAAAGTGAAATTCCTCTTCGGATTTCTTTCAGTTAGTGAAAGCAGATGCTAATGCAGGTCTTTCCTAAAAGCGAAGATACCTGTATATACAAATCCACAGTGTGCAAACATGTGCACACACAGACACACACACACACATACAATCCACGATGGTCTACATTGCGGAAAACAGGTCTACTCTCCTACCCCTTCCTTCCACACCAGCACAGAAGCAATCAGAGCCCTGCTATCAAAATAAGGTTTACCCTAAGTTCCATGTCTTGTCCAATTCCAATCCATGTTTTAAAATCCCACAGTGGATCCAGGGTTGAGTTCAGCTTTATAATTGAACCTGACTGGGCTCTCATAATGTAATTGCCGTCCTTTCCCGGCCATTGGACACCTCGGCGATGTGTGTCACGGGGAATCTCCCTACTGATGGGGGGCAGGAAGGCGGATCAGGGAGCCCTGTCCTCCCCAGCGGGGCTGGCCTGTCACGGCTCTCGCAGGCCTGCCAGTCAGCTGCTGCTCCCCTCTGCCAGCCTCCCCGCCGCTCGTTAAAGCTCTATTTTTGCCCTAACTGCCCACATTCCCCCTTTATCTCTCTGGAAGTGAGCGTTCACAGATGACCCCTTGCTAATGTCTAAAGTTCCGCCATTTCTAGGCGTCGGCTGAACATCTCACATGGGTAATCGTAAGTACGACGTATTAGATTAACATTTTTATTTATTTAGCAGATGATTGTAACCAAAGCGACATACATGTTATTTTTGAAAAAGCACTGTCTTACAGTCCTTGGCGCAATTGGGGGTGGAGGGCCTTGCTCAAGGGTCTAAAGGTAACATCATTCTGTCAATCCTAGGAATTGAACCAACAACCTTCTGATCACATTAATTCATTTATTGAATCAAAGTGCAGGGGCTGCATGACCCAGACTCTCCTTCGTGTCCCACCTCCGCAGACTTCTGACTTGTACACCGGTGTTCCCGTGGGTGTGGTTTGGGCATCTGGTGGGACGGTGGGCAGCAATACAATGCCAGTGCGGCTAAGCAGGCAGCTCCTGGCTTTAATTCTGGGGGTAAAATAAACAGTAGGGGGTCCAGACTGAGGGCACCACTAGTATGGCTTAGGAGCTCTTAGTCTGACACGTTAAAAGGAGCCGTTCTGGGTCATTGCAGTGGCAGTGAAATCAGCAACACCCAACGACGGGCACCCTCATCCAGGGGTGTATACAGGGGTGGGACCATAGGGCCACTGGCCTCACTGAAAGCAAGTTTGCCCCTTCTCCTGTCCATCCATCCACCCACCTATCCATCCATCCATCTTATATATCTCTTTGTCCTGTGCAGAGTAATGAGGGTCTTTGGCCTTCCCAGAAGTTATGGACACATGGGAATAAAATAAGATGGAGCACCAATTAAAAACATTTCATTGGCTAATGATAAAGACGGCCCATCGGTATGAATTATGGATGCTCTTATGACCTCCGCCCTCTCCACTGTATAAATTCCTAGAATTGCCCATGCCCGATTCTGGAATGGCAGCATGCCTCCCCAGTGACCCTCCGCCCCCCCCATGCAGGTGTGCCATTGGCACCGGCAATAAAAGCAGGTCTCATTACATAACCCGCACGCGGCCCGAGCTGCAGCTCAGACTTTCTCGCTCGTCAGTCTTTTATTTAGTGCCGTCGGTCTGAAAGTTTGGTGCAGGCGCAGGGTAAACGGCACGTCCAGGAAACGGGCGGCTGCGCGTGTCGGCGGGGCTGAAAAGCAGCGTGCAGGTGCTGCCTGCGATGACGCTTTAAAGCCCCCCCCCCCCCTCCCCGCCGCCTTGATAGTCGCACGGCAGCCATTCACGGAAGGCAATTAAAATCAACCCATCATTAAGCGCTTGGAGAGGAGCTCTGTGGGGACGGGGGGGGTGAGTACAGGATGCTCTCGGCTGAATGAAAACCAATCACAGGGCATTGTGAGAGTCTGCGCAGCTCTGATGCGATTATACACGGTGCGGCGCACACACAAGGGAAAAATTTTGCTGTGCCTCCCACCCCCCATAAACAGCCCTGTCTCTGGGTTCTTTGACATTCCTGGAAACATACAAGACTTATATTACTTATATATCCATATTGGGACTTAAAGGTCATGACCCCAAAGGGGGTGGGGAAATTGGGCGGGTAAACGCCCCCGCTCCCTGCTGACGGTGCTCCTGGGGATGCATATCAATTATACCTGTTGTTGTTTTTATTCGATAAAACTTGCTAAGCAAAGTGAGCCAGAGTTCTTCTCTGAAAGGCCCACAGAATAAATTCTGGGACTTGTCACCTCGGCGCACCTGTAATTACGTCTTCCCGTGTAATTAAGGCGGGGTGGATTCGGGAACACGGCCTATCATCGGAGCGTCTGACAGGAGAACGAGCGGCAGGGGTCTCCCTCGGCCGTCACTGGCCGCGCGGGGGCGTTCCCGTTACTTAAATACGCGCCATCAAAAGAAATGCTCATCACCTCCATCATCATCATCATGGAACAAAAGGCCACTGCGGGAAAAAAGAGGAGAGGCCCGTCATTCCAAGAGGTAATTAGCTCAGAAGTGGGAGATGCCTCCGGTTCCGGCACAAGGTGCGCCCTGGTGAGTCACTCCGCCTAGCTGTGCCGCAGCGGCACACAGAAGGTGCGTTCTGCTGATTGACGCGATTCATTCTGCCTGACGAGTTGAAGAAAAAAAAAAAACACATCTCCCACAAGCTGGAGGTGTGAAGTGGAGGGGGGTGAACCTGACCCCTGCAAAGGCGCTCACGTCGGAGCCGAATTCCGCCCTTGGGAGCGGGAAAAGCCCTGTGGAATTGAGAACAGGACTTGCGGGGAAAACAAAAACAAAAGAAAACCTTAAAGGCAAATCGGTTTTCAGGGCGATGGAGGAATTTTGGCGGCGTGGCGGCTGGTTTCCGTGTCCTGAACCGCCCACGAGGAGCTCTTCATTTAGAGAGAGAGAGAGAGAGAAAAAAACAACGTGGCTGCATTTTTACATAAAAAGCAGACACATAAATACAGTGTGAATCCTGTAAGCGGGCATATTTCTGACGGCGATTTCACTGGTGCTGCTGCTTTGCGTTTGAGAAGGTGGCAGCGTGTTGAACTGCCTTTGTGTAGAGGGCCTTCTGAGGGCCTTCTGAGGTACAGTGGTAACGGGGACCAAAAAAGAAGGGCGTGCCCCAGAGAAGGTCCCACAGATTTCTGATCCCAAGGTTGTGGGCCCATGATGGTTGCTGGTTCAAATCCCATTGCTGGCAAAATGAGATCCCCCTTGGGCCCCAGAGCACGGCCGTTAACCCCTCAGTCGCTCCAGGGACTGTTAGACCCTGCTTTCACAAAAACATACGTTGCTTTCGAATTAAAAGACCTGCCAAGTAAATAATAAATGCTAAAATGCCTCTGATGGAAAAGCATGTGGTTTCGAAAGATTTTGTCACCCTGTGGGGAAGACGTCGAGCACCTGGACACCCACAGCTGTCACCCGGCAGATTCTGCTCCCCATTCTGCTCTTTTACTGGGAGTGTAGCTGCTGCGGGGGACACTGCTGGGGATGACTCGACGCAGGCAAAATCCTGTCGCTGCACCGTCTGCCGTCTATGCGAGATCAAGAGCTGTTACTTCTGTTTTCCTGCATCAGACCGGAGGACGTACCCATCAAAACTCTGCTACCAGACCAGCTGACTTTTGCTACAAGAATGTGTTCTACCAGTCTGGTGTTGTCGGCATCCTGTTCTTCACTGGGTGTGTAACACCAAGAGGAGGCGGGCCTGACTCGATCAAGGAGGCCACATCTCTCATAGGGATGAGGCTGGACATGCTGGAGGCAGCCATGGAGAGGAGCGCACCAACTAAATGCGAGGTCTGTCCCCTCAATGGAGAGCTCATGGAGATGAGAAGCAAGTTCAGCTGGGAGGAATTTCACATAACCCACTATCTCCGAGCTGCAAGCCTCATCAGTGCCAAACCCCGGATTTTTGACTGCTCTGTACATGTCTCCCGTCACACGGCTGTTACATTACTAGTGTATATTGCACAGTCAGACATATTTTGCACCTTTTGCGCCATTTTAAACTCATGTTGTGTTTTGTACTGTTTGCACATTTACCAATTCTGTCTCACTCAGCCTGTCTCATTGTCTTTGACTTGCTTTGTTTGTGATTTCTGTATATAGATAAATAGATTTGTGCCCCATGCATACATTATGGTTCGTATTGATTTGATTTTTTAAAAAATATTTATTTTTAGTATAGTCCTTGCTGCTGGACTATGAAAATTTCCCACCTGAGATGAATGAAGTACCTGATCAATCAATCAACCAGTCAATCAATCAATCATTCATTCATTCATTCATTCATTCATTCATTCATTCAATCAATCAATCAATCAATCATTGTGTTTTATCAGCCATTCTCTGGCATTCCACCTTGTCAACCACTGCAGGCCACTTTTCTCCTCTTTTCCTGTAGCTGATATCGGGTCAGCTGAATATTGACAGTCCCCCTCTACTGCTTCTGTGCTGCGGATGGTTCTGGAATCTGGGCCCCAGTCCTTCTCTCTGTACACGCCACCTGACCCCCCTACCGCCCCCACCCCCACCAGCCCACTCATTTTGAGTACCAGTGAAATGATTTCATCGCTTATGAATAGCTGAGCACCAAAGGAGGCTGCAAAAGACAATTTCATCTTCAGCTGTTTTCTGCATGCCTGTCGGGTGGGTGGGTTGGGGGGGATGGGGGGGGCGTCTGTGAGCAGAA
>JAODLC010000049.1:11818441-11828468 GCA_026781145.1 Hippopotamyrus pictus
ATAATAACTAAAATGACAGCTTGATGCAAAGACTAGACTAAAACTAAAATTAAGACAGGCCGCCAAAAACAACTATACCTGTGCCCAGTTGCTGTTTTTCTCTATGCCATGAAAAGGCACTGCTGATAATTTGTCCGGCTCTGGCGAGTCACAGCCTTCACATTCGGCACTGTGATTCCAGAATGTACACTGTGGCATTCAGAAGCCGAAAGCAAGCAGAGTATCTCCGGCTCGTCTTCCTGTGCTATCTGCGGAGGCAATCTTACAATTTGCCCCCGATTAATTCAGCCCGGTTATCTCATTCACACACGGCTCACTCATTCACAGACAGCTCCCTCATTCACAGACAGCTTGCTCATTCACAGACAGCCAGAATCACAGCACAGCCAGAACCACAGGCCCTGCTGGAAAGAACATGAGAAAACCGCAATTTCAGTCCATTGTGCTTTAAAACTGATTTCTGTGGTGGATGGAGGCATATCAGTGATGTCGAGTACAAATTGGTACTCTACGGATGAGCGTGCATTTGTCTGTGAGAGATCATGCATATTGCTACCTATATTCTACAGCTCTGCCTCAGCAACCCGAGTGGGAATGGCTTCCCTAAAAGAAAATACAGTCGCTGTTAGCTGGATCAACGAAGAGCGACACAGCATCTAGTGATTATAAACAAGCAGATCACATTTCACTCAAAAGATATGCCTCATACCAACTGAACGTGTTGTGTTTTCAGCCTCAGACCTGACACTACAGCATGCTCTCACCAACCACACAGGTATCTCCCAGAAATCCTAGCTAGAGCTTCAGGCCAGGACCAAAGCACCTCACTGAAAAACATCTTACCTCAGAACATAGTGTTGTGCCCAAATAAAAATCACTCCATTGTGATTTGAAACAAGAGCAAATAAGCCCCAAAAACACTCCATCATTAAGAGTCTAATCATGGAAGACTATAGTGTTCAATCCTAAGCACTCCCCCTTTTAAGGTCTAACAGAAAAACATGTTCAAAGCAAACACTTTTAAAGCTATATTGGAAGACCATGATGTTGAATATATCTTTGCCTTCCAGCAGAGCCCAGGAAGCCTGATCCGTGGAGTGGACCTTGGGAGATTCAGTGCCCCACTGATTTGACTGACACTTGACCCCCACCTTGTTCTGGGCTTGCCTGGTCTCTGTATTTTCCCTGCCTTGTTTTTAATAATAAAATAAACAAACAGCCCTAATATACAGCGAGTGAAAAAGATCCCCCAAAAAAGCCCATTTATGATCCTGTGAAATTCACTTTTAAATAGCTGTCCATTTCCTCTAATGTCTGCCCTGTATTGCGCAGGCCAAACAGTGGATGAAAGGTGGAAATCCATTTTGTTGTTGTTGTATGTAGTATGTACTGACAGTGGAAAAATACCATAAAAAATAACAGAGAGCGAGACAAAACCAGGTAGAGTAACTCAACGTGGGAGGACGACCAGACAAAAGGTCCAGACTGGCACTTCAGTGGGAAAAATAAACACTACATAGAAACCAAACTGGAGAAAAAGCCAAAGAGTTTACTCAAAGGAATTGGTGGAAAGTTACACTTTCAAGAGAAAAATGACATTTGATCTGGCCCGCGGCAGATTCCTGCACTGCAGTTAGATAATAACGTCGCCCCCTAGTGTCACAATAAAGACTTCGTGAAGTTTCCAGTACAGTGCGGACTTTCTGCAAAAGCCATGCGCCATCACGCCTCTGTGAAGGGCAGTACCTTCATCATTCTGCAGAGGAAATGCCTTTGCAATTAGCTTGCGGCTGCACTTTAATGATAAGGGGAAACCATAATAATTAGTCCTGATTAGCATTTATTAAAATCTGTGTTTCGCAATCGTAAGCAATAATGTAGCAACCAAAACAACCATTTAGACTGACTCTATAATGTAACAAACCAAAATTTTATGATGATGGTGGGCCTTTCGCTCTTTATTCAGGAGGGGTCAAGCCAGTAGCATCCATGGCCATAAACAAACCATTTGGTCAGTCAAGCAATCTATTATCCTATTGGCTAGCCAAACAATACACTATCCTAATAGTCAGCTAAGCAAGACACTATTGGTCAGCCAATCAAGAGACTGTCATATTAGTAAGTTAAGCAAAGACACGACACTGTTGGTCAGCCAGTCAAGCTATTCTATTGGTTAACCAAGGAATAAGCTATCATATGAGCCCGCCAAACAAGACGCTTAGTCATCCAGGCCAGGCGCTATTTTATTGGCCAGCGTGGTATTCTACTCTCTTTATGGTGAGAAACAGGATGAAAGAGGGAAGACACCGAGGCAATAAAACCTCACGGAGAGGAGAGTCCTCTCGTTGCCGCACCTTTATCCCGCACTCTGGCTGTTGCTACTGTAGGAGGCGTTCACACCAGCTCAGACACGCTCCATGTCACACCAGCTGTGCAAATCCCTAGCTAATTTCATCAAAGCAACATACAACCCCACCTCCCACCGCCACCAGTGTTTCCTTCTCAGAAATTGTGTCCTTCAGAAATGAAACCTAGGAGATATTTTCAAAACAATGAAAGGGTATTATATAGTATTTCTTAGCAAGTGAGATCGATTTAACTATGTTTACAACAGAAGCGTTCTTCAGGTGACGTGAGATTAACGCTTATAAAATTTATTTTGTGTTTATAATACGAGTTATGAGCAAGATAATAAAATTGTTGCAAGCAAGCCTTATCCAGAGCCTGCAGCTTTATTTACACAGATGTGGGCTACGTTCTGTCAAACCCTGCTTAGCACACAGACAACTAGTCTTTCAGGGATTCAGCGCTCGGGCATGAGAATGGGCGAGTGGGCTATACCGAATTAAATGGACGTCACTTGACGACATGTCATGGCCGTAATATTTTCCAAGAGGATGACAAGTATGACAGGAGATCAAAGCTTGATTTTCAGTGTCCAACTAGTACCTCCTTCATCACTACACAATCTTCATAGAGATTTTATAGGGTTCACGTACTGTCAGGTCAACACGCCGTAACGTTTTCTTCAGCAAATTATCTTCATAAGGGCCGAACAAGACCTAAAATGGCTCCATTTTAGGTTTAATAAATGTATTTATTATTTTCTGCTCAAGATAAAAAGCAGGAATCTCACCAGTGGAAAACACTTCGGCGTTTTATTCAGACTGCGCTTGAAGATGTACGGGGGGCAGATGTGCACTACATGTGTATAGGTGCTGGGCGCTGATTTCAGATGCGGCATACCTGTAAGATTCACATCCATCCCTTATGCTGGTTCATGCTGTTTAACGGCGATCATCTTAGTCATCTTAAAGCGCTAGTATAACATAATGTAATTGTGCAAGAAGAGCACACCGCGAATATGCATTACTTAGGCTATGTTAACATTTATAATTCAGTGCCGAAGATCATTGGAGTCGCTATTAAATAAAAAGAGAGGGTGAGTGCTGTACAGATGTTCACATTTTTGACACTTAAAGGGTACAAATGACTCATGGGTTTTATTTAAAGCCCCCCCCCCCCCCAATTCCTTCATCAAAATGCGTTAATGAAGGATAGGCAATGCAGACCCTGAATCAGAACCAAAACCAAGTAAGTTTGGGAGACAGATAGCAGACACAGGGCGAAGCAGAGGTGAAAGGCTTCCATTTTAAAGTATAACGTCTAGGACATCTTATAAACCTTACGCACCCACTGAAACCCCGGTCTTTACCGATCATTTATGCTCCCCGAGAACATACACGCATAACAGATTCCGGGAATAACTCCAGATGCGAATGACTGCTGCCTCCAATTCTAATGCCTTCACGCAGAGCCCATAAGGGACACGGACACGTTAATTTGTTTCCAAACTACTACCGAGTTCGTCAATCTACCTTGCTGCATGGAAAGGGACACCTCACGAAAAGCCAAAAGATTGATCGAGGATTTAGTGACATTTCTTTCACATGCCCCGTCTCTATGGATAAGACGAAGGCGAAGCCACTATGGGGTTTGAACTCGCCCATCCGGCCAACCGACCTTCCAGGCAGCAGGTCCTCCACAGCCCCGAGTGGGTCAACACTTCTTCATTCTTCCGGTTGGTCTCGTTGTCGCCCGGCGCTTTAATCCGACACACGCCCCTGGAATATAACCAGTAGTCTGTGCCCACCGCTATTGTCATTAGGCTGAAAGCGGCGAATGCGCCCACCGTGGTAATCAGTATCTGGACACCTCTGTCACACATTGTCGCTGTGCTTCATTCCAGGGTGCGGGGATTTATTAAAAAAAATTATAATGAAAATAATAAAACCGGGCGCGAATTACAGATGCCCCCGCCTGCCTGCTCCGCTGCCTCCCGACACAAGACTCCAATCGACTTCAGCAAGAAATTGCATGATCTTCAACTTTTTTTCCACGGTTGTCGGGGCTGTAGCGGCTGTGGTACTCTTCCTTTTTTTCTTAAAATGAACCTCTCGCAACCTGTAATGACTTCAGTGTCCAGATCCTTCAGAAGTCCCCATTGGAGGAGGTGCATCGGCACCTCTTAAGTGAAGACTTGTTATTCTCCTATTTCTTAGAAAGCCGGTAGGGGAGACCAACGGAATAAATTGTAATAACCTTATTTAGTGAAGCACAGACCCGCAAAATAAACGCAACTAATATATAAAATGAGTCCAGAAATTCTTCCGTACAACATATTTTTATAGAAATAAAGAAGGCGCAACTATTTCAACTAGAATACTTTAATCACTGGAAAAATACTAATTAAAAAAATATGTCTATGAAACAGTCTAACAAGTTAAGCAAAGGCGTCAGGCGTCGATTTTTGCTCTCCAGATGAAACATAGTTCAATGCAGCACGTAAGAATCGGTCACAGCTCTGTAATATAAAACGGCAAATACCTAATGACAGGTCGTCGTTGATATATAAATTCTTCCAAATGTCATCTTCTGCTCTCCAGTGGATTTCCTGAACGGATGCGCTTATCTAAGTACAGACAGGTGACACAGAGGCACCGGCTGGAGAGGCGCCGACGAAGAAATCAGCAAAAAAAAAAAAAAAACGCATATAATCGGGCGCATTCACGTAATCTCAATAGCGGCAGTGGCTGCACAAGTGCCGGTAGCTGCAGCCGAGGGGCTGTTTCTGGCTCCTGCCAGTGTGGCACCGAAATGACAGCCCCCACGTTGCGCTCCGAAACAACGCCCACAGCCGCGCCGGGCGGAGGGAGGCAGGCAGGGAGGAGGGCGGCCGGACGGACGCAGCGCTTCTGCATGAACGATTCTGAAGCGGTGCCCCCGGCGGCTCCGACGGTGCCACTTAGGCCCCCATATGCAAGAGAAAATATTGTCAAGTGATGCATAAAAAATCGACCCCGGAGGACATAAACGTACCAAAAGAGACTAACAAACATCTCTAAATATCTCCGTGTAACATAATGGGTGCAAATTGCTACCAAGATTGATCACATCAGACAGTTCTTGCCTTTCACTAAAATATACACATGTGAGAAAATGTGAAAAAAGAAAAACAGATGCCAACGGGTTTTAATTATCGCTTTTGTTAATTAAGCGCGATGATTGATTAGTATAACCGTCATTTTCGCCTGTTGTCACAATTCGGATATTATCATATAGAACAGACAAGCAGGAAACCGTGTATTCCGATCTGAACAAATAAAAAAATGTATTATTAATAAGAAATTATTGGACTGCACGTGACAGGCGAAGACAGCAGAGTCAAGCCCTGCCTTTCATTCTCTGTCGTCGTACAGGTGCATCTGTTATATACCCTACAGTTTTTTGACGACGGTATATATCGAAATGTGGCGCCTTGAATCGCCAGGACACACTGCTGCTTATTATTCGCTTTAGGCACTCCTGTGTGAACAGCGTGTATCGTAATCCTGTAGGTGGGAAGGTGGATTAAAGGCACAGCCATTTCCAGCGACCTCTAAACTAACAGCGCGGCTGCTCCGCTTCGCTACTTTAGCACTTCTTAGTTAAATTACCACATATCCCTCTGATATAGATTACTAAAACAGGCTCTCTTTTTAGAGGAAGGGGACGTAATATATTGCTTTTAAGGGTTTTGCGATCTACACTATTTTAGAAGTAATTTCATCAGATATCATGCAGTGTAATAAGCAATTTCGTGATAAATATGCCATGAAAATCCATCAGTTTGTGTAAATCGATGAATGAATGAATGAATGAATGAACAAATAAACAAACAAACCTGATGGAGAAGTTACGGTTAGGATGACAATGAAGAACAAAAATGTTCTCATATCAAACCTATTTCGGTTGCTGTATTTTTTTACTTTTACCCAACGGTGCCCATGCCGGCAAGAGGAGCGGTCGGGACTGACGCCTTGTCTGTCGTGTATTCTGCCAGCCACCCGCTCGCTGCAGGTTTCACGGAGCGAGGTAACACCCCCGGCGGAGGGCGCTGCTCGCTGGATTCCACACACAGCCCCACAGACACCCAGCTGACTGTAGACGTCGCTATGGAGTGATGAGAGGGTCCGTGTGTCACATAGCCCCGTCTGTGAGGTCTGGGAGGGGAACCTGGCCGTTTATTGGAACCTCTGGGATTTGAACCAGGTCATGAAACACGGCCCAGATTGGGAGAAGAGCCAGTGGAGAGCCCCGGTGGATAGATGTAGATTATTTTGACAATAGAGATTCATATGTGTAATATTGAGACACATTTAAACATAAAATGAGATACTCCAGAATGGTAATAAATCAAGCGAGCGAGTGTGAATCTGCCCGTATCAGACGCGAAGTCAGAGTCAGCTTCCTAATTTTATGCGGTCATATTTATTATTGATATTAAACGCAGGCCTGACAGAAATGAATATTTAAATAAAGACATTTGAAGTCTCATATCATTATTAAATTACAATTATTTCCAGTAGATAATGCATCTAATTTCAAAGGGAAAACTTCAGTACTCCTAAACTCAAGTAATTTTCCGTTCCGCTTGTCCAAGTGGGGGTTGTGATGCAAAAATGTACGCAGAATTATTTATACTTGGTTAATTTCTGTTCGTCTCAAGGATACAGACGTGGGAATAGAGAGTGAGAAAGGGGCGGGGCTTGTAGGCGTCAGCTCTCAGAGACAGCTATCACAACTGGTGTGTTCTTGCACGTTGCACATTGTTCTTGCACATTGTGATGATATTATCACTTGCTGCCGCGGCACCTCGGAAACAGGAACTGATTAGCGGTGCAGTTTGGCTGAAGTTTTTTTTCTTTCTTTCTTTTTTTTTTTTTCAAGGTACAAGAACAGTTCCCTGGTATAATCTCAACCTGATGCTCTCATGACCTCTCTTCAGCTCCAACCAGAAAAGGCACCGCGGGCGCGGCTGTCAGTCACAGCCCTGACACGGATTTCACATTCTGCTCGGGAATATTTTTTTTTTACGGAATTATTTCACTGAAGAAAAAAAAATGCAATATACCTGGACAATTAAATCCCACAATAAATAATTAAACCTAATAAACTGAGAATACGTTATCAGCCGGTACTTGCTGTGTAACCACTGCAGAGGATTCAAATGCAGAAGCACGTTTGGTATTTGAGCAGCTGAAACGGGCGCCCCTGTCCTCTTTATTCCATCAGCTTCCGATGGGCACACGCACCAAGCTCACACCCTTGCTGCTGGCTTTCAGAGCTCTTACTGGAGCAACGCCAACTAACATCGAACTGCTCATCATGACCATGTAGCTGATATATTATGTTCCTTCCTGCACTCAACAGCCAGCAAGCCAATGTCACTTGACAAATCCTCCACAAGCAGGCGTGCACTGGCTCTCAGGATGTTTGGGAATTTTCCTGGTGTGCCGGTCTTGTGAGGGCCGGTCTTTCTTCCCCAATCCTGGAATTATACAGCCTATATACCAGAGGTGCCCAATCTGTTGGTTAATCTTGACGCGTTTCCAGGTCGATTGCAGGAGATGATTAACTGGCCAACTGGTAGGTGGCAAAATATACCACGGGGGACACCCCCCCGATCAGCGGTAAATTCCCACGCTACATTTTGCTGCCAGTCCTCCCCTGTCCACAAGACTCTTAATGGATGTTCTTCACGCATGGTTCCTTGCAGGTGGAACAAGCTTACATCCAATCTCTCTAGTCCATCATGAAATTCAAGGCATATTTTAGGTCTCATATCTTCAGAGAACATCACAACTAATCTCATCTATACACTGACCCTCACCAGCACGTTGTGTTGGTCGACTGACCCACTGATGCGGTTTCAGCTGGAACTACTGCATGCTTTGTCATTGTAGGTCACGCTTACAGTGAATCCCCGTAGACTTGGTGTGTCGGGTACACCTGCTCCTTAACACAGTCAGCCTACACCTCTAAACAGGAAATCATGTGACTAGAACAGATCATACACAGCATGTATGCTGGGGCTGCATGGTGACTCAGTGGTAAGCAGTGTTGTCTGACATCTTCATGGTTGGGAGTGTGTGGTGTTTGCATGTTCTCCACATGTCATGTGGGCCTCCTTCAGGTACTCTGGATTCCACTTGCCGTCCAAAAACTTGCAGGCAGGATAACCAGTATCTCAAAATTTACCATAGAAGATTGATGGATGCAGATGTGACCATGAGGCTCAGTACCTGCACAAATAAGTGTTATAATGGCTAAGACACGTGATAAAAGTGATTCTAAAGAAGGTGTGACTGCTGGCGCCAGACAGTGTGCTTCCAGGATCTCAGACACAGCCGCCCCCCCAGGGATTTTCATGTATTACACTGCTGAGAGTTTACAGAGAATGGTGCGGCAAACAAAAATCGTCCTTTCGGGGGGCAGTTCTGTGGCCGAAAACACCTTGATAATGAGAGAGGTCAGAGGAGGACGGCCAGACTCGTTAAAGCTAACAGGAAGGGTCCAAGTGTCAAAATAACAGCTCAGTACAGCAGTGCTGCGCTGGAAGCTTCTCTGAACACACAACTAGTCTATCTTTAGCAGTTCAGGAGAGCGAAGGGGAAGGGAGGAGGGGTCATACGTGGTACAGTACGATGCAGGTTTACCTATTAATCTGCGTGCTGAGTGGAGATTCCCCGAGGTGATATTTTTTTGTAGCTTTTCTGATGTTAGGTTCTAAAAAATGTCTGTATATCATTTACTTCCAGACCAGTCTTGCACTAGTTGCTGGTCACTCATCAGAAGCCCAGCCCAACAGCTGCCGTACCCGAGCACAGCTCCCTGGCACCCCTACACTCCTGATGCATCATCTGCCTCATTTGCACGTCACTTTGGACAAACCCACCCGCTAAATGTGAACGTGATTCCCCCAGGACCTCTTCAGCCATGTAGTGCCCACGTTGTCTTAAAACAGATCAGCATTATGACCAAAACATTGACCAAAACACACAGCACAAATTTAAAGTCTTGTACTCTAGGATCGAGCTTAAGGGGGGGTGGGGGGCATGGTGGTGCAGTGGTTAGCTTGTGTTCAGTCTTTCCCTGACTCCTTGTGTGTGGAGTTTGCATGTTCTCCCCGTGTCGTTGTGGGGTTTCCTCTGGGTACTCCGGTTTCGCCTCACAGTCCAAAAATATGCTGAGGGTAATTGGAGTTGCCAAATTGCCCAAAGGTGTGCATGTATGACTGACTGATATGTGTGTGCCCTGCAATGGGTTGGCGTCCCATCTGGGGTTGGTCCCTGCCTTGCGCCTGTACCCTCTAGGATAGGCTCCAGACCCCCCCACGATCCTGAATAGGGCAAGCAGTTTCAGAAAATGTTTGGATTGGCCTTAGACTCCTAGAGCATTGTTCCCTGCTAAAACAGCTGCGTAATTTTTAAATTATCTGGCTTTTTTCTGCTCGGACATTTAATAACATATAACACATAACCTGCTGACGTCTGCGATGCGGTTAAATCTTTGGTAACCACTCGGGGGAAACTGATGTTGCAAAAAGCACAACACGAAAACACTTCAGACTGAATTGCTTTTAAGCAACAGGGGGTTGTTCGGATCACAGGCAGTCTTACAGAAATGAGCGGGGGGGGGGGGGGGG
>JAODLC010000049.1:11851970-11873303 GCA_026781145.1 Hippopotamyrus pictus
GTTACTAAAAGGCCCCCCCACCCCTGGCTCCCCTCCATTGTGGTCCGGCATAAAGGGATGGACTGGGGATGGGGGTAGGAAATGGCACCTGTGTTGGGGGGGGCGGGGGGGGGGCGCGAAGTGACCACAGCTTTACGGCTTTGTGCCTGGACATTTCTCCATCGGCTGGGTCCAACGTTTCCATCGAGGTGGAAGGAAAGGATGATTCACACTGAGCTTGCATGCGGGACTGCTTCATTATTTAATGCTTACATTAGCAGGAATGTATGAGGGCTCCATCCCCGAGGGCCCCTTTCTGCTGGAGCCCCACCCAAATTCCACCCCCAAACATTCTTGTGCCCTCCCCCCAGCCCCACCCAAACTTCTCCCCCAACCTATCTGTGCCCATTCTGATGGAGCCCCGCGCCCAGCCCCACCCAAACTCTGCCCCACCGATCACATACCCCTTTACAGATGGCGACAGCTTCCTTGGACATAGACTTGGGGTAGGACACGTGGTGCTCCATTATAGACTGGAAGAGCTCGTCCTCGTCCTCCCCATCAAATGGGGGCTGGGAGAGAGGAGAAGAGATGGCAGCAGTGAATCACATGACCCTGGGATGGATCTCTCCCATACTCCTACCACGCTCCCCCTGTAAACGGTGCCAGAACAGCACACTCCACTGTGTAGCTCAAACGTTCCCCACCAGCATCAGCATTGCCTCCCTCTGACAAACAAGTGCACATTGTTCAGAAGAGCTTTGTCATCACAGAGGGCCTCCTCTGTGCTGTGCTTGTGGCTTTGTTCCTGTTTTTCCTCTTTTTTTCTGAATTATTTTCAAATTTTTAGATAAATACTACACACAACACTTTATCCTGCTGGGTGCCAGGCAGAGGTGGAAATTCCAGGTCCAGAAAGTACAAATCCAGATCGTGATTTTGCTTCAACCAACCAGTTGCGCATAAAGAGTCACAGTTACAGAGCACTCCACTGGTTGGTTGAAGCTGAATCACGGTCTGGATTTGTACTTTCTGGATCTGAAATTTCCACCTCTGGTACCGGGTACCTGGGCTGGAGATTGCAAACTTTCAAATGTTTCACACAGGGCAAACTGTTGGGAAAGCAGGAAGCACCTTCGGGCCCCTGACCGCAGATTTAAACGGGAAGCTTTAAACAAAGGGAACCTGACCTTGAACAGAAAATGAACCTGCTGTGAAAGTCACACTTTGCCCTCCAGTCCACCAGAGGGCAGTAGAGGATACGGTGTTTCAGAGGTGACCCCAGTGGACCCATTACCTGGCCAGCGAGCATCTCGTAGAGGAGGACCCCAAAGGCCCACCAATCCACTGACTTTCCATATGGTTGGTATGCGATGATCTGGAAAAGGGGAGAGTGGGTGAGATTACTGCACATCATGGTTGCTTGGTGAGGGCATGGGGGGGTCACGCTCAACGGGCTGCCCCTGGCGAACCAAAAAACTACTGTCAGGAGGGTTAGTCAGAGTTCACAAATAATAGGTGTGGGGGAGAGTCAAGAGCCCACAGCACAGTGTGTGTGTGTGTGTGTGTGTGTGTGTGTGTGTGTGTGTGTGTGTGTGTGTGCTTTTAGCTCTCCCTGCTTGCATGTAGGCTTCTGTGCTTCTGCATAAGTATAATGTGTTTGTTTTCATTCATTTGTGCGTGTGAGTGTGCATGTCGGTGTTTAAACCATCTCTGTACGCCCCTGGCACAGTTAAGACCCCCCCCAGCAGTGCCACCTGCTGTCCAGTTCTTAGAATGCATGTGTGTGTGATGGACTTCTAGAGCTGGCAAACTGGAAGGTGTGAAATAAAAGGCACACACCCACACACACACACACGCAGGGCTTCACCTCGGGGGCGATGTAATCAGGGGTGCCGCAGAAGGTCTTGGTGGTCACCGCCTCCCACATGTTCTCCTTGCACATTCCGAAATCGGCGATCTTGATGTGACCCTCGGCGTCCAGCATCACATTGTCCAGTTTCAGGTCCCTGCAGCAGAACAGGTCTCAGAGGCTCGCTTTGGCCACCAGGTGGGATAGCACAAACCCCCCGGACTGCTCAAATGGACTCTTCTTCCCTTTTCTCCCCACCAAACTGCCCCCAGACATGTCACATGTGACAAACAGATGAAGATGCTTAGCTGTCCCAACTCGCAGTACTCTCTAAACTAACCTCAAGGAACATGCGTAACTGTAACTGGAAATGATCAGCATTCCTACCCAACTCTGCCTTTACTTGCTACTGCATTGCGTAATAGAAACTTCTGGAAGCAGCTTTTAAAGATGGTCATCTTGGCCTTGCCCCAATTCCACGTTCCAGTTTACCCCAGTGCTCAGGACCCTGTGCTGAAAAATTTTAAATATTCGAAAGCTTATATCTGCATACCAAGAATATCACTGATTATCGCACCCCCTTACCCATCCAGTCGAGGTCTGCCTGGTTGCCGGAACAGTCCAAGATTCTATATGTAAATGTAGCACGGAGCCCTAGTGGCCAGAAAGGGTAATGGCTAGTTTTATTTCAGCCTTGCCCCACCCACTGCCCACAGCTCCACCCCCCCAGCATCTCACCTGTAAATGATACCCTTCGTGTGCAGAAAGAAGAGGCCAATGGCAATCTCAGCTGCGTAGAACCTGCCGGAAGCAAAAGTGAGCGGTCATGTAGCGGAAGGCGGTCATCCTTATGGGGGTTGGGGGGACTGGCCTGATATGTAAGGAAGCATCCTACAAATACAAAGCCCTATATACCAACTATCTTTCCAATTACCTCAGGGGTTTCTCAATGCCAATAAATCAAGGATCGTACTTGTGTTTACAAGACCAGTCTTGCTAACTTGCCTTTCAAGAACGAACTTGGGATGCAATGAATCATGGGATTGGTCTCGTTTTGGCCGGGATGCGACCGATGCATCCATGGTATTTAGGGTGGAGCAAGAAAGACATCCAGGAATTTTTAGCGCTCTCTCTACTTCTGTTCTTCGTATTGAAACTACTCTTCAGCAATGGAAGATGATGTAAAATGTGTATGCAGGAACACAAGTACGGTCCAGTATGCATATTGATAAACACTGCTCATCATTCCCTCCAGGAAGCTGGGGAAGGAAACCTGTAAACAAGCCCTTGAGGGATGGGCTGATCAGCACAGAGAGACAGCTCCACACAACCCCCATACTACATACTGCCCTCTAGTGGTGCTTAAAATACCCCTGGTTCTTCAGTGTGGAGAATACAGGAACAGGGCTGAGATGGACACACGATCACAGCATCCCTCCAAGGTCACACTGAAACTGACGAATCTCAAGTTCTTTATGTATCTCCAACACGCTTAAATGGCCACTTCCATGCATGCACGCACACACGTGCATGCACACACATGCATGCACGCGCACACACACGGGTCCAGGCGCTAGACACAACACTGAACTCACAAAAAAATAATAATAATTCCCAGATATTACATTATGCAGCGACAGTGTTAGGAAAAAAAAAAATCTCTGCCCTTGTAGGTATGGAAACAAGTGCAGTTAATCAGCTACAATCCCTCACTGCCCCCCCCCCCCCACCCTGATGATTCATGGTAGCATTCAGAACCATTTTCCTGTTTTAAATGATGAGAACTGCTGCTAAATTAGCTATATGCCCTGTGCTAAGGTGAGAGGTAGCTCTTCTGGGGTTCTGGACTAGTGGTAGGGGTTAGATGTATTAGGACACCTTGTCACCCCATAATGGCCCACCCCAACTCAGCCAATGCCCCACATACCGTCCCTGAACCCCCCTCCCCCCTATCAGCAGATGGCACCCTTACCCACAACAAGCTAATTGGCAAATACATATTGGAATATGCAATGTCACCGAAACAATCAGAGGAGAGGGTGACTTGGTACTCACACTGCGTGAGGTTCCTTGAACTTCCCCACCTGTTGGATCTGGTACATGAGGTCTCCGCCGTTGATGTACTCCATCACAAAGTATAGGCGGTCCTGCAGTAGGATGGTGGGACAAACATGTGAGTACAAAAGGGGGGGGGGAGTGTGTGTCTCAAACCAGCATTTAGGGCTTATGTAAGAGTCACATAGGCTTTTAGACACAGACTGACAGACAGACAAACAGGGATGCACCATAGTCTGGAAGCAGGAGTGTAGCTGGGTCAGGAAGGGCGGTTTCCCTGCCAGGGCCAGCACTCTCTTCTCCACCATGGTACATTCCACATCGTCGTCCTGGATCACCACGTCCTTCTTCAGGATCTTGATGGCGTACAGCTCCTCGGTGCCCTTTCGCTCTGCCAGCATCACCTGGGAGACGGTGGCCCGGCAACGCGGACAGCGGTTAATGTTGTCAGGGGGGCGGAGGCACAGGCTGACACCCGCTAACACCCGCCATGACCAGGGCAGGAGAGAGGTGGCGCTATATATTAACACCCGCTATGACCAGGGCAGGAGAGAGGTGGTGCTATATATTAACACCCGCTAACACCCGCCCTGACCAGGGTAGGAGAGAGGTGGCGCTACATATTATCACCCGCTAACACCCGCCATGACCAGGGCAGGAGAGAGGTGGCGCTACATATTATCACCCGCTAACACCCGCCATGACCAGGGCAGGAGAGAGGTGGCGCTATATATTAACACCCGCTAACACCCGCCCTGACCAGGGTAGGAGAGAGGTGGCGCTACATATTAACACCTGCTAACACCCGCCATGAGCAGGGCAGGAGAGAGGTGGCACTACATGCTAACACCCGCTGACACCCACCATGACCAGGGCAGAGACAAGATGGCTACCCTACCACTGTCATTTTAAGGAGTTGGTTTTATTAACTGCAGCCCTATCTTTCACACAAAAGGTGCTTTTGCCAAAAACTGGCTTTGCTTCCGCGATGCTTTTGGGGCTAGCAGCGCAGCATGCTAACACCCGACATGGGTCAGGGAGTCTCCCTATCCTCACACAGCACAAAGGGAACGGCTTATTGCGACAAGCCTGAGGCCCCTGGAATCAGATGCAAACAGCACAGAGAGGCGGACGGAAAAGACCAATGGAGTCGGCAGCTGGTGTCATACTGTCATCACACTTTGGATTCGATTATATTCTCATACATTTACTCAAGTTCTTACTTTCCAGGTGTGAAAAGAAGCATTTCCTCTTGAAAACAGGTCAGAGAAACTGGTGAACGACGTCCGGTCATCAGACTCCCTGCCTACCTTCAAGAAACGCCTGAAGACCCGTCTCTTCAATTAATTTCTCTAACCTTAAATGCCTCCCTACCTTCCCTGAATGCTATTTTGCACTTCTGGACATTAATTACTCTTACTAGCTTTTTGCTTTGTTAGCATGGCTTACACTCATACCTGGGCATTCAGTGGTAGCTCAGCCTAGCTACACTTGCATCTAGCCGACTCCTTGACAGCATGTAAGTTTTCAATGTGTTGTTTGTCGCTTCGGACAAAATCATCAGCTAAATATGTAAAATGTAACGTAAAAAATGTAATTGCATGCCATCTCCCCTACCTGCACTGGTTCTGGTATCAAACTTGTCTGTAAGAGCTCACAGCTCAATGCTGAATTTCCTGGTAATTATTCAGGTTAACAAGCCAAAGCCTTTCTAAAATAACCCAGAAGTATCCGTGTACCCATCTGTGATGAGCTGCTTTATCGGTGGCAGGGACTGGAATAAAAGTCCAAATGATTTTCTAGTCGTGCCACAGTGACAATGTCAACCAGGACTCCGGCTAATGAGTATAATGGCGGACTGCTGGCCTGCATCAACATATCGATACTGTTTGGAATGCTCGTTGCCATAGAAACCGCATGCTCCCAGAGTACCCCTGGCCACCTAGAAACCCCTGCACTAGCTCGCACTCTCTCTCTCTGTATCTCGCCTACTCCATCTCTGTCCCCCCACCCCCCGGTCTCTTTCATCCTCTTAAGCCTGTTTGCCCTTCTCAGTGCTGAACGACTCAGGGAATCGCAGTCTGTGACACACCGCTGTCATGTTCAATCAGCAGGGACCCAGCTTAGCCCCGCCCACAGACGCTCAGCCAGCCAGTTGGAGGGAAAAGAAAAAGTATAGAAGAAATCTAGGATTGGGTGACGTGCGGTCCAGGGAGGGGGAGGGGGGGGGGATTACCTTCCCGAAACTGCCCTTCCCCAGGACCATGAGGAAGTTGAAATCAGACAGCTTCATGCGATCCTGGTTGCCGTTGCTGTCGTACTTGGAGATGGCGTTGGAGGAGGAGCTGTCCGTGTTCTTCGTGCTGGGCCCGACCTTGGCTCTCTGTGGAACAAGGGGGACAGGTGACTCGTGTGTGGGACGGGAGATTGGCAAAATCACTGTCACAAAGGGGAGGGATATAGAGGGGCGCGAGTGAAGATGGGGGTGCAGCTGCATTGATAGGACCATCCGGGGGTGGACAGGGCTGTTCACCTGGAACTTCTGCATCAGCTCCTCGTTGCCTTCCTCTCCCTCGGGGGGCACAGGCACATTGAAGTACTCCCCTTCTTCCTGACTGAGCAGCTTGAACCTTGAGCCGAGGTGAAGGGGTTGGGGCCATTTGGGACGAGTCAGTAGAGTCATGACAATCAAAGCTGTCATTGTCGCATTTTACGCTCCGGTGAACATCGGGCCCCAGCGGTGACAAAACCCTCCCGCCCCGAACAACCCCGTCCCCTTACCAGCCATCCACACCCTGCTTCTGCAGCTCTGAGATCCCGAATGACAACGAGCCCATGAAGTCATTGCGGCTGGTCAGGTCCCAGTCCCAAATCTCCACGGACAGCCTGCGGTCTTTGTCAGCCTCCTTCAGATTGCTGAATTACAGGCGGGAAAAGGGGAGGGGGGTGTCATCCTAATGACATTGAGGTCTGACAGGAGCAGGGAGTGTCACACAAGAGGTATTACATTTTTTATGAGCACTAAAATAAAACTTCATAAAAACAACGAAGAATTTTAGCAGGCAGCTGAAGAGACGGCCCAGGCTGGGCCTTTGATTAAGCGCACCAAGTCTAATTTAATTTCTAATGAGTTGAAAAATGAAAACATATGACCTGCGTTAGGGAACAGATGAGAGGTAAATGAGCACAGAGGGTATTCAGACGCACAATTTAAAGTTCTCATTCCAAGTTGGGTTGAGGCAGCACTTGATGGTCTTGGTTTTCTGCTTGCTCTCACTCTTCGGGTCAGGAATGAGCTTCAGTTTCACATAAGGGTCCGACAGACCATTGGGGTCCATGGGCACCAGGTTCCTAGCCTCCTTGACTATGATGGCAGAGACAGAGAAACAGAGATACACATAAATGTTCCTCATTAGCTGGGGTATAAACATGAGGTCCATCTGGGCTCCATCTTGGGTCCCTTAGGCATTTTGCAGACAGCTGCTTGTACTGCTGGTCACTAAGTCACTCTGATTCATGTTTGAACATTCAGTTTTGCAACTTTATTGTGATCACAGTTCTACTGACATATGAACAATTAAATATCTCATAGTATGCAGAAACTGCCGGAGTGGCATTACACCAGAGCATGTGTACTCGCAGGGATTATGAGGGCTTCGTGTATCACCCTCTGGCTTTGGGCCTCTCCACCACCGGAGTGGGGGGGACTCGCCAGCAGTCACAGTGTAAAAGCCAGAAGGTTTTCTGGTGGCATGACCACGTTCTCCCACGAAAATCAGCCAACTAACTGCTCTGGCAGCAGCATGACTTGATCCAGGACCATGTGCCAAATTCAGACTTCTGTAGTGAACGGAAAAACGCTGAATAGCTTTGGGAACAGCAAAGAGCGTGCTGACAAGTCACTAATGAGCGGCAGGAAGTTGGCATCACACTTCAGGAACACTCCCATTCACCCCACTCTTCTCCCTGTTGGTCAATCTGCCCTGATACCACACTGAATTATAAAGCATAGCGTGACCGAGTCCTGTGTCAAACGGAATATGACGAGATCCCACAATCAAGAGGCATTTTTTCATCGACTATTCAAATGTGGGGAACAACCTCATGAGTAAACAGAACCGATCTATGGTCCCTTTCTTTTAGACTCCTGCTGAGGGAATCGTGAAAGTACACTGCTGTTAAAGCAGAGAAAAAAAATGGCTGCGGACAGGAAGTCACCTAATCGCCGCATTGACATCACTTCCAGTTTTGGGGCATGACAAATCTACTACAAATCTGACAATGTAAACCTGCCTAAGGCTTCTGAGTGAGCTTGCAAGGCTGCAGGGATCTAGAGCTACCAGAGGTAAAAGTAAGGGAGACAGAACCAAGACTTCAAAAAAGGAGGGAAAATCTACTCTGCGAGATGAGTGCCCAGCACCCTAGACGAGTAGCATCCTGAGCCCGCCAGCCACTGCTGATCAAATGTGTTTGACCTGCTTAGCAAATAAATAATTCACAGTCACTAAGGAGTGCAAGGCAAACAAATTAAATGTGAAACGTGTTGATCGGTAAAATCCACCAAGCTGAGCCCCGCTAGAGCCACTGAAGCTGCACGGATTCCAGTGGAGCCCATCGTACATCAATCTAGGGAGGCCAGTGATGTGAGGTGGATGGGAAGGGCTGCTGGTTCAAGTCCTGGGGGTAGGGCAATGTTCTAACAGTGATTTGTATGGCTCTTGTTCCAGCAGTCAGTCTAACAGGACTTGTTCTAAAGCTTGCTCTCTGACAGCCGTTTGTTTGTGATATATTGTCTACCTCACTTGTATGTCACCTTGAACAAATGCGTGTGATAAATAAATAAATGCAAGGTACTTAATTTAGTCAAGTAAAAACAATGGTCTAAGGTCAGTAAAACGTTAAGATACTTTTAAAAGTGTCAGCTCATTAACAGAATTAAGCACAACGATGTTATGTTGGTGATGAAGCCACATGACATCTGGCTTCATTAGGATGAACTCCATGGCCCCATAGGCTGACTCAGAAGCCCTGACTTCAATATGAGTCAAGGGCCATGCCTGAAGTCAATTGAGCACTTAGCTTATGCTGCCCCCTGCTGGAGATATTGGAGAACATCTGTTTTAATTACCATTCAGTGTTTGGCTCCCAGTATATCTACCCTTCCTTTTCACATGGCATATGGCTATTTATAGCATTTAAAGCATTTTATGGTAAACTGCATTGGACTAACAGAAAACCTGTTTGGAGCCATCATGTAACACTCAGAATAGAGACACAAATGCCTAATGTGCCTCATAGTCTATGTCGCTGACCTGCTGCTGCCACCTAGTGGTATAGTGAGGCTTTGCATAATTAAGAACTAATATGGAATGACATCACACAGTATGGGGCAGTAGCGGCTCACTCTGAAAGGACACAGGGTGTTCAGGTCCTAGGCATCCAGTCCACCGAATACCCCCTCACCCTGATTACACTGTTAATGCTACAATGCTAACTACAACTAGCCAAGATGAACATACGACTAACATTTAGCCTGAAACACGCATGTCACCGTTCGTGCCGTCTGTAAAGTTAATGGATTCAGATGCATATTGTTTACTTTATGACAGAAGTGTTTTTACTTCCCAAAAATAGGAGCAGGGCAACATAAAAAGTGCCTATTATTAAACCTCTGTAGTCTGTACTCTTTGTACTCTGTAAAATTCATCAAGACAGCAAGGACAAATGCTATTTTTGATGTTCTTATGTAAGTCCCAGCTGCCACCACTAGGTGGCGATTAAAAGCCAAGAATGACCTCCAAGAAATTTGAATGTCAAGGGGCTGTTTTCTCAGCGCTCAGCAGTATGCGTGATCGAGTTAGGCCTCTACTACTGATCACTGGCTTTTATTTAACATGTAATTTAACACAGTAAAGCGGCAAATTGCCGTGCCTTCCAGAGCGATTACACTGTGACAGGTGATTATGCGATTTTCATGCTGTGGATAGTGAGGGTCCTTGGTCCACCATATTTTAAAAGTGACAGTAAACACGTCTGTAGCGATAAATCATGGATAGTGTGTGTGTGTGTGTGTGTGTATATATGTGTGTGCACCACTTCAGTGCCCCTGCGGTATGTAATCTACGCTTATGCAACGTTTTGTTAGCGTGGGTGTCTTGTCAGTGTGTGAGGATGGGCCGATTCCGCGTGTCAGTCCCTGGACCCGTGTACGTGGGTGTGTGCTGTAGCGTGTGTGTGTTGTAGAGCGTGTGCATGTCCGCAGGCGCTCCTGCCCAAGCCTGTGTATACAATGAACCATGTAACTGGCTATACGAGTATGCGCACACACTGAACGGCATTTGTGTGCATGTATGACGATTCAACCTGAACACACTCTGGACACCCTGACTGGCGCAGAGACCTCCGTGCACCACGCTGGCCCCTCCCGTGGCAACTCACCTGACACAGTCAGCAAGGTGTTCTTGATCTCGGCTTTGATGTAAATGCGCCCCCGCCGCTCCGTGTGGTCTGTCCCGCACAGGCTTGGCACGTTGGCCACGCAGCGTTTGTGGATGTTCATCATGCAGGCTGCGCAAAAGACCAGGAAGGAAGAGGGCACAGGCGTGAAGTCACCCCCTTCTGGCACCAAGGGGCAACTACATTCTTCTTGCAAGCATTCTGTGTGGGAGCGCGGGCATTGCTGAGGGTCCTCTCCCCAGAATCCCGCACCGACGGACAGGCTGCCAGTCGAAACCCGCTTAGGGTGGCTCGCCATCGCAGCCGAGACAGCAAAGAGTGAATGGTTCCCAGCCACAACAGACAATGATTGGGGACTATGGGAGGGTTCGACTGGGGCTCGGTGCAAACAGCTGGTGCAGAGACCGTGGAGCGGAGGGAACAGCACGACCTCTGCGCTGGTGACACACACACACACACACACACACCTACACATACTCTGGCCTAGGTGAACTTCACTCCACAAATTAACTCTACACAGACTCTGAGGGACAAGTGAACAGGGTTCGAATGGCAGTTCCTCACACAGACAGCAAGACACCATCCATCACTGTCACGTTTCACCAGCGCTGGAGTGATTTCCATGTGTTTATTTTTAGCAAGTCCCACTCTGGAGTTCACTGATCCAAAGGCATCGCTTTACTATATATTTAAGCATAACTGATCTATATGTTGCCTGATTTATTTTTATAGACTTGCTCTTCATAGTCCATTGAACACATTGATCAGATTTACCACAGGATGCAAAGCTAATGGTGCAATACCATATGTTACCTCAAGGTGTCACTATCAGGCACACAAAAAAATGGCATTTACCAGTGAAGATGACTGTAACCTTCCATTAGCTAAACTTCCATGAGCAAACCGACAAGAACGGTCAAGGAGCATACGTACTGTCACAGCGCATCCCCTGGTGGATGAGGCCATACAGCAGTGAGCCGCAGTGGTCACAAAATGTGGGGCTGGAGTAGGTGTGCACCTTGAACTTGTGCTTGCTCCGTGGGTCCTGCAGAGGGCGACAAAGTGAAAAGCAATTTTTAAAAACGTGAAACCAGAGTCTGGCATCTTCAGTGACACCACCCCCCCCCCCCCACCCAAACATACCTAGACCAGATCAGAGGACTGTCAGCTCAGAGTAAGCAATAAGAAACAAGGATACACAAACAGAAAGACAGCAAAGGTTACATAAACATATGGTGAGGAGATAAGGTAAGAGGAACTTTATTGATACCAAGGGGAAGTTCTGGTGAATAAGGCAGCAAAGTACATAAAGTGCAGGCAAACAAACAGAAACAAGACAAAGTGCAAAGGGAGTACATATAGTGCAGGGAAGTAAACACTTTTAAAAAGTATACAATATACAGATGAAACACACTAAAAAAAGAACATTAACAAGTAAAGCCAGAAGATCAGATGTAGACACTGCTTCAGAGTAATGGCCAGAGCTACTGCACTCAAAATAACCATTTTAAGTAAAAGTGGTTTTGAATAAAAGCAATTTTCAAAAAATACCATATGTGACTGGTTTGATGTACTTCAGAAATCGGACCAAGAAATGGGGTCTTGGCCCAGGGACTGTGGTGAAAATTGGAACTACTGGTGGGTCCAGGGACTGCAGATTGGATCGGGGAGGATGTATGATGGATCTAATCACACAACTACATTAATTTCTTAGAAGTTGTTCTGTAGCTGTTACATGCTTACACTCATACCTGGGCATTCATTGGAAGCTCAGTCTAGCTGCATTTACGCCTATTAGACTCATTGATAGCATGGATGTTTGCAATGTGCTGTTAGCCTCAGTTGTACGTCACTTTGGACAAAAATGTCTGTCAAATATGTTAAATGTACATGTACTATCTGACAACCTCAAACCTCCCCAGGATCTCCTAGTGGATGCAGATTCCCGGGTCAGCAGACCTGAGGCTCTCAGAAAGAATAGCTTAGCGACTGTGTGTGTCAATGAGCTAAACATGGGCATAAATTACAGGGGGGATGGGGGGTTGTAGCCCCCCAATAAATCAAAACCAGCTAAAACAACCCCCCCAAAAATCATTTTTCTCCCATAATGGGTGGAGACCTCAACCCAACCCCCTTGGAGCTAAACACATGAACACTGGAAAATATTAACAGGCTAAACGATTTGGTTCATTTGTGCATATTAACCAATAAAAAAAAAAACAATTTTTCAGCTTCCCCCTCAGGCCTAATTAATCCTCTTGGCTACTTGGCTCAATTAATTGCTTCAATGTCCAAGAAGCCATCTCTGGAATGTCACGATAGTACAGATGATGTCTAGAATGCCATCAATCACTCAGGTAAGCTTATATTACCGGAGAATCTGCAGCAACTGACATCTCAGGAGCCAGGTCTACTGACTGTCCACTAGAGGGCGTTATATGATTACGGTACAGTCACTGCCCAGTGCACGAGGTATGCGTCCATGTTACTGGTAATGCGTCCATGGCACTAAGTAAATCTATGTTTTACCCTGGATGCCTTCTTTTATTTTATTCATTGTTCACGTTAGTCTCTCATTGGTCCATAGTGTTGGGTGAGCAATTGGGGGTTGAGGGTCTTGCTCAAACGTGATGGAATGTAGATGCGGGAAGTCCCCCTCTCATGGTGGGTGAGGGGATGTACAACAAAAAGCCCCAGGGACTCACAGCACCAGACAAAAGGGGAAAAAATCGGTTCCACCACGTCCACAGCAGCTGCATGCAGGATCCTCAGACCTGAGGGGCTCTATTTTCCACCTGCGAAAAGCCCGATGCAAAGTGGTACCAGCGCATTGCTTATTTTCATGGCATGCGTGCACGTCGTTAAAATAGTAAACGATTTTGCGCCTGCTTTCCGCCCGTAGGAGTGTTTTTTTTTAATGAGGCATGGCCGGCTGCATTTTCGGCGTGTTGCTAAGGCAGTGTAATGTCATTGCTCTTTTGACCAACAAAAACCACGTACAAAGTTAGCGACGGTATTTAAGTGGCGCGTTTTAGAAACGTGCGGGTGCATGATGCTTGTTACTGTAATAGATTCGCGCTCAAAGTGCACTAATGGCTTTTTGTTATTTTATTTATGTACATTTTTATAGAGTACATCTAGTCCTTTCATGTAGTCATACCGTTTAATGAAGAACCAAAAGAAAACCTATATATATAAAGTAATGAACAAACCGTATCATGAAAAAACCTTTCGAGTCCATTATCAGAATTAAGCACGTACTGCGGTTGAAAGGACATTTTGATGGTGGAAAATGCGTTTCAAATATTTAGATAAGTCAGGTGGAACACAATACAGCCCTCAGAAGGTCGCAGCGTTTTTTGTGGCATGTTGTATATATTGCATAACATTGCCATGCGTGATGGATGTCTGTTGAACATAAATGAGGACACAGTAGAGGACTTTAGAAGGCGTGATGCTAAACTATACATGAGCCGATGCCAACAAAGGAGTGTACAGCAGGAGCAGCACAGGCAAGGAGGGATCAGCTGGCAGAAGAGCTGAATCGTCTGTAGCCTGGTAAGGAATCTAAATTGTGAGAGTAGAAAAGTAACAGCCCTATTGCCTTTTATTTGAACATTTAAAAACTGTAGGTTGTGTTTTGTTTGAACAAAGATCGCACTTTCATTCATATTTTGCGGACTACAGACCCAAAATAAAAAACACACACGCATAATTAAATCCCCGTTCCCAGCCGCTGCTCTCGTTCAGCAGCGAACTTCCGTTTTCCCCGTCTTCTGACATCATTATAATGCTTTCGGCAATGGGTGGATGATCTGGTGATGCCAGAAAACGAGGACACACTCGCCGTACGTCATCCCATGCCTGCTTCACTTGAAATGCTGCGATGGAACAGTGGGGCTTCCGTAGATGACGTGCTCACGCCTTTTCAGCTTCAACGAGTAAGTTGCTTCGAAAAGCGATCTGGTTTTCCATTGTAATAGCAATCCGCAGTAGACGCGATATTCCGATTGGTTAATTGCATGTTACGTCCAAAACACACCTCTGAATAATTAAGATAGTTAGGACAGCCCCTTTCCGCTTTGCGCTGGTGCGAAGTCTGATTTTTCCAACATCAAAATAGCAAAATGTATTTGGAAACGCCCATAACTATTAATTACGCTTTGCGCTATATTAGATCGTCAAAACAGAGCCCTAGGACTGGACCAGAGAAGCAAATACACAAGGAAAGTCATGCGACTGGGTACAAAGGGTTTGCTAGGGCAACATTAGCCTAGCATATGCTACCACCTAGCTGAGTCGGACAACGTCGTGTTTTCATGTATGGCATGCTACCTCTTAGTGGCTTGACTGGGAATTAACGGTTCCATCTGGGGAAATGAAAGGTACAGCCCTCATTTAAATGCTTTACTATTCCTGTTCTTGTGAAGTCACCCCCCGCCCCCATCGTTTTTATTTCCCAGGATAATCTCTCTTCGCTGTGACCCCTTAATGAAAGGGTAATTCAGAATGTATCATCACTTATTTAGCAGACATTTTTCTTCCAGCTTATTAAAAAAGCTGGGTATTTTTCTTGGTGATTTGCACAGGTACACGGTGTTCTTTCACCCCTAAGCCATGACAGCTGTATCCTTTCTGGGACCCGGAAGCCAGTCTGTTTAGCTTATAAGTCCCTTTCTTCACCACCCAGTCTTTTGAGCACAACAAGGTTTTCGATGCATCTGTCAGTCTGCAGCGCCCCTGTCAGCACTCCACAGCTTTGAGACGCTGTACCGACCCCACCATAATTGCCTTCTAATTTGAACCCACTTCAGGGACTCCGCTCAGGCTGTGAGAATCTCAGGCTAGGTAATTATAGCAACCAACTGAAGAACGAACGAAAGAAAGAAAAAAGAAAAAATTGGAAAAAAAAAAAAAATTTCGACCTCCCGTGGAGATCTGGAGGGACTCAGTCGAACCTGGCAGCACGTCTGACGGAAGGCTCCGGATCGCAGAGACGACAGACCCGGCTGCAGGGGACTGCGATTCCATATGGGCTGTGTCGACATGGGAAGGGACGCCTGGCCAATTAGTTACAGCTACACACCAACGAGTGACTTTGTAGCCGAACGCTAAGCGAAGCCGTGAGCTTGACGCTAACCTCTGATCTGACAGGAAGCAAGGTCTTGCAGGTCTTGCTGAAGTGATATAGTGGCCCCCTTTAGTCATGGGGGGGGGGGGGGGGAGGAGCTTTCCCATCTGCAGGCGCATTTTGCTTAGCCCCACTTCTTCTCTTCACCAAAAGAAGGTTCTCTCGCTAAACGATTGTCGGCTATTAGCATTAGCTGCTACGCAGCCAGAAGCCATGTTTGTTTTTCGTCAGTGGGTAACAAGGTAACAACCACCTTACCACTGCATCCAGTGGTTTAAAAAACACAAATATATTTCCCTTGTACCACATCAGGCCGCCTTAAAGCAGGGCCTAAAATCAGTGCCGCTTCTCCCTGTTGTGTAAAATCTTCTACATTTTAACAAGAATTCTAGGATGACTAATAAAGCAAACGACACCTGTCAGATGAAAATAATTAAAAAAGAGAACGGCCAAGGTAAATAGAATCCCATAGCAACCAATGTCT
Organism: Hippopotamyrus pictus; assembly: GCA_026781145.1. Classification (NCBI taxonomy): domain Eukaryota; kingdom Metazoa; phylum Chordata; class Actinopteri; order Osteoglossiformes; family Mormyridae; genus Hippopotamyrus; species Hippopotamyrus pictus. The sequence continues at coordinate 11,867,928 of JAODLC010000049.1, forward strand.
GCACACTCACTGGAAAGGCAAATATTTACCGAAATTGCCCACAGAAAGCCCATATTGTCTCTGCCGCTTAATTTTAGCTGTATCACTACACAAGATCACTGTGCCAACTGCTCAATCAAAACAGACGACCTCCTCGATCTAAGGTGTAAGTTTGCTTAACCTCCTCGAAGGATCTGCTCTGACAGGCCAGGCTTGATCGGCGTGGTGCTGGAATCCTTCTACTGTATATGCTTAGGAGGCCTGCAAACATAGCTTGGCGTGCTCCTCCAGGGCTGACGCCGGCTGCCTGTGTCTGAGGAGGAGGGGCCAGTCCGCATTGTTCCTGGGTGAGCTCCAGACTGGGCAAATAAAAGGCACCAATAAAGGGAACATCTTGTTTTAAATTTTACTGCAGACCAAATACTCAACATCTGTGTCACTGTATTAGAGATCTGAATGTCAGCCAGTCCAAGAACTGAGGATTTTTAATTAAGAGATTAATTAAACAGCCCCCCCCCCCCAACAGACTGGAATGCTCTGCTACACTGGGGTGTCCACAGAGGCCATGGGGCTGCGGCTCTGATTCATTTCCACAAAGTCTTATAAAAAAAACTCCACACAATCAGTCTGCTCGTCTCGCTTTAGCCAGTCACAGGTCTAGGTGCCATGGGATTGGTCAGATCGCGAGTCACAGCCAGTCAATCGTGCTTCCGGGCTGCGCTGGTATAGCCTTGATAAGGGGGCAGGTGCTGAAGGCCCGGAAGGCTGTGCGTTTGCGTGTGCCGACCACGGCGAGCTGACAGCAGCCAACCCAACACCGAGACGTGTAAAGAGGCGAATCATTGGAGGGCAATGGACCCCAGGGGAACACCTGCTCCTGAGTTACAGTAACAAGACCGAGGACAGTGAGGAGCCACCAGCCACAAGATAGAGAAAGACGGACTCTATGGGTAGCTCAGTAATATACTGTATCCCGGGATAGTCATATATCCCGGGAGGGCAGCGCGATGGCCTGACACCTCCAGGCCTGGTGGTTCAGACCCAGCCTACGCCTTGCGTGTGTATTTTTTGCATGTTCTCACTGTGTGCTCTGGCTTCCTGTTGCAGTCCAAAGACATGTAGTTAGGCCAAACTACGCCTACAGCATGCGTGCATGCATGTTGGTGTCCTGCCGCCGGCATCTCGTTCAGAGTGCAGCCCAGCCTTGGGCCCCACTGCTGCCTGGGATAGCTCCAAGCTTGCCTGCAATCCTGGATAGGCAGTTACAAGATAGATATATATTCCCAATGTAAGTTTATCGGACAGACAAACTTTTTTATTCATAAGGGAACCATAAAAGCAGCCTCAAAGTGCCCCTTATCGTAGCTAAGATAACCACCCCCCGATCGTGTTTCAAACCTGGCAGAGGTTTATTGCACAGAAGGATAGACGAATTAAGAATCCATTCACACATTTGTACCGCTTCGCTTACTTGGGCACAGAGAAGGACCGTCATCCTTAAAGGACTTCCCTTCCTTTACAGCATTAATTAGTCACCCTGAACCTCCATAGGCTTTGGCGCCCCCTGGTGGTGTCATTCATGTAGTCTTGCGTTGACATGGTAACCACACCATCCCAAGCTGGCGGATGACCCAGTACTGTGTCACTTCCTGGCAGGGAAGATTCTAGGATTTTTAAAGGTGGGTGCTCTAAGAGGGGACAATTCATACAGTGGGGCCGACCTCATCATTAGCCAATGATATGTTTAATATTGAGTGACACGGGAGGGGCCCTATCAGCTTTCAGCTAGGGCCAGTGCCCCTGTGGTCCCACCCCTGGTCTGTGAGTCCATCCCCTTGCCTAGACTATGCTTCGAACTCAGCCATGCCCTGCACCTTCAGCAGGTTTTAGTCTGAGTACCATGACTATGAAGAGCCTCATTGCAGTCCTGAAGATCGCTGCAGGCCTCCCCTCAAGCCCACGCTCCCAGAGCCAGAGTCCCGCTTCGTCCCCAAAGGCCGCGGGGCCTCCGTCTCTGGACGCGGGAGGGAAACTCGCCCACTCGCCTGCCCTGCCGCCCACAGCCGCCGCTCCCTCGCTCAGCTCCCACTCCTGGTCCCTTTCCAAAGCCGCCGCGGTGCAAACCGCTTGCCGAAAAGCGCCGGCATCCTGGCACGTTGAAATCGGAGGAAATGTAGGCTTCATTAGCTGATAATATGATAAAGTGTAAGAGGCCCAACTGCGCACCAATCCCAGCAGTATCGTTCTAATTAACCCAGTTCTATAACGGGCGGCAAGCGATTCCCTTCGTAATTGATTACGGGAGAGACTCATCTTGGGGTGACATTGACTGTGAGTCTCCTGACAGCCTCCTGACTATGGAGGGGTTCGTCACCGTGTCACAGGTCATCTTAATTAAGAGGAGGCCGCATCTTCCGATTAGTCCCTCGTTACTGCCTGGCACCCTAACGGGGTTTATCCGGTATATATAGCACCCAGAAATTAACCTCAAGATTAATTTAGTCGGGATCGTCATTTGGAGGGAGAACCGGAAGTTAAACGGACAAGGATCAATTCGGGTCCCGAATGCTCTGTAGGTATAACGAGCGGCTGGATCAGGGGACTGGTGTTGAGTCCTGCACAGACCAGATTCCATCAGGGGGTGCCAGTCTGCTTTGGTCTCCTGGCAGACTTGAGAAAATGGATCAGGTTCAGGGGAGGGAGATGGGAATGTTGGTTCACTCACGTCTGAGGCAGGGCCCTTGTCCGCGCCGGGGCAAGTGAAGGTGACAAATTCATGGCACCGTTTGTGCACGACGAAGCAGCAAACTGTGGAGATAAGGAGAGGGGGAAGAGGGAAGTTGGTTAGCTGTACCAGACACATGAGGCTTGTGTGTGTGTGTGTGTGTGTGGCGGTCAGATAGGTCCCTACAAATGTCCCAACGTGATAAAAACCTATTATTTTGACATTCTGGGGACCATTTTCTCAGTCTCCACAATAGTAAATTCAATTTTATATAAATCTGTGACTGCAATCAAAAATTTTTTAAATGCCAAATGTCTTGTATTTTGTTTGGTTACTTGGTTAAGGTTAGGGCTGGGTGGGGGTTAAGGTTGGGATTAGGGTTTTGCCCATAGAAATTAATGGAGAGTCCCCACAAAGATATGAGTGCAAAAGTGTGTGTGTTTATGTGTGTGTGGCACAATGGTGAAGCGTACTCAAGCTGCATCTCTTACACAAACACGAGGTTATAAGCTCGAGGTGTGAAATGGGTCACTGCAGCTGGCTCTGGGTTCGACACATTCCCAAAACAACCCAAGGCTGGATCGCTTTGCCACATCTGGACTGCAGGGTCTGGGAGGCCGTTGTGAACAAACAGAGGATGCTGGCAAGACTCTCGGTGAAAGCTTAGTGCTGGCATGCATACGAATGGGTGGGGGGGGGGGGGAGAGGATATGTAAATCGCTCCAGCGGGCGGCAGGCGAACCAGAACATTACAGCCGGGCGCCTGTCTGTAAGAGTAGCAGGCCACATTCAAAACGGTCACTCCGCTTTATTTCACCCTACGTATGAAATCAAAGGTCAGCAGGCTGAAGGACTGATTAAAGCGGACGTGGGAGAATATGCCCCGCAAGATAAAAGATGACGGGCTACCTGGCTGGGCCAAGAAGCGCTTCGCTTCAGAGAGCGAAGGTGAAGGGTGAAATCTGCAGAATGTGCCCCTGGGCAATTAAAGGCTGTAAAAAGGGCAGCAAGCACAGTTTACGGAGAGCTTCAGTCCCTGGAGCCCTTGCTGTTGTACCTTTGAGCTGAGCACTGCATCTGAGCAGCTCCTATATAAATGGCAAAAGTCGCTTTGGATGAACAAAAGGGTTAAAAACATCCATGAGTAAAGGTAAGAAGGTGACCATTAGGGCCACATACTGCAGCTCCCCCCCCCCCAAACCTCGCAGAGACACAGGTTTCTAGTTCATAATTAGTCACTGATTATGCAGGCCACTGACCGCTGTGGCCGCAGGAGCAGAGGATGCTGGGACAGACAGCATGACTCACTCGCTCTGTCACCAGCTTCCCTTACTTTATATTATTATTTTTTAATTCTCTCCTACAAGCAAGACAAATCGCCATTCTAGTCCTTATTTCAACTGGAGTCATGTACACCGAGAAGGAACACACACACACGTCACTGGTCTGCGGTCCCTCTTACTCCCACTCACACACGCGCACACACACGGTCACTCAGCCGATGTCTTCCTCTCACCCACACAAAAAAGACACACACAATGAAAAAGTGAGTAAAAACACGTAATTGTGTATAACAAATACTCTGTCTAGGTGTTAAAACTGTCTGGGAGTTTGAGGAAAAAAAAAAAACACCAGTCGGCGTATGTAATTCAGGATGAGGGGGCGGAGGGAAAAAGGAACAGGAACGTCGGCGTGGATGCGAAGCAGTGCAGAGCCCCGCCACCGAAACCGCGGCGTGCGGAACGACACTATCCCCGCCCGCGTTCAGCGGAAGATTTATGGGACGTGAAAATCAGCCAGGGACACAAATCAATTCTGCTGCAACAATGGGAGAAGCTCCGGTTACGCAACCGAGGGCTCATCGAGAGAGCGGCTCGGAGGCAGCGCGTGGGGGGGGATGGGGGGGGTCAGGGGAAAACGCCACCAGGGGAAGAACGAGGCGTCCCGTGTTCAAGGGCAAAGAGCACATCTGTCAAGAAGAGCTGTGTGGAGGCTTTAAGTAGCATAAAAGAAGAGAGGCCATTTAGTGATAACACACATCAGAGACGCAGCAGTAACTGAGGGCAACCTACCTGTTTGATCCCAGCATGACCCGTTGACACATCTAAATAATAACAAATAAGCCAGTGAAATGCAGCTGTCGTTTTGTGTCTCTCCCTCCCATCCCCATTTGGGTTTTATTTCAGCAGCTCTGTGATGGCAAGATTGAAAGACAACTCGATGACTAGCCGTTAAGCTCCCAGCCCGGAAGATTTTGCCATTCTGGCTTTAAAAATAGAATAAGTAGGCAGGGATATATGAACGCATCAATAATAATTGCATTTGTTTCATGGCCGCTTTAGATGTAAAGTTGAAATAAAGTGTCACCGAGCTACCTGATGCTAACCGAATTTAGCAACACGATTACCAGCACTCCCCTGACATCCCATCCTTATGGTGCAACACAGACAACAAAACACGTCCCCCCAAAATAAAGGGGCAGCAGAAGATCAGCAGCTTGCGTTCAGATGTAGGCACCAGTGTTGCATCCACATGCCAACGCAGCACAACCCATCTTCATGCAGTCCTGGCAGCTAGTGGTGTTTGCAGTTCGGCAACTTCCCTGCAAACAGCCGGGTATACAGTTAAAAACCGCCTCCTCGGCCGGAACCAACAGCCCCCCCCCCCCCCCC
>JAODLC010000049.1:11887139-11903152 GCA_026781145.1 Hippopotamyrus pictus
GACCACTGGGGCCAAGCAGGCCTGGAATTCAGGGTTCAGGGGAACTCGAGACTGAACTGCCACCTTCCTGCATCCCTGATGGGGGGCGGGAGGGGATTTCCAACCAGTTTCTGAGCCGAAAGACTCACAGCTGCTTGAGACGACAAACCAAAGCGTGACTTGCTGAGCAGGTGGTCTGTCCACCGCACCCGAGGTTTCATTTTCAAGCATGACGGTACAACTACAGTTAGAGTGTAAGGCTAAGGAGGTATTCTGATTTCTCCCAGGGACCTGGGTGACTACTATCCAACAAGACAGCCCCCACGCTGAGACCACAGGGCGGGACTTAAATCTCTGCCATGTAAAACGCGAGAGAGGCGGCCATCCACCATGTCTCTCTCACTCCATCAGTAAGAGTGTTTGGGAATCACGTACAGTCAGCGCCGAGCCACCAGAACTGTGATCCCGGATAACGCACTTGGGTAACGATAAACCATCTGTGTGCTGATGCTTATTCCTTACGACATACTGGCGGCTGCCAAGCCCCTAAATATGAAGCTAAGGCTCCAGTGACAGGAAGAATCCGATTTTATCAGGGTTTTTCTTCCGGAAGCTTCAATGAAAATCTGAGGAAAATTTATCAATCAACTAATCACTTGTTAAGGCAGTTTGTTGGCAGGGTTGCTTCACAGCTGTAGTAAAAACAAATCCTGGGCTTTCAAAAATGTGACAGTGTTGCCGAGGTTAAATACAACTGACAGTAACACTTGCACAAAAAACAATTTCCTGGTAGCTAACGAAACACAGCCTGCAGGCTAGTGCAGTTTCACACAATCTGAGGTGCTTTTTCTAACGCAAAAATCTCGCTATCTATGGCGACTCCCATAGCTCTGCCGTCATCTTTGCGTTCAGACCTAATCTGACCAGAAGGTGGCGTAGTGGTTAAAAGAGAAAAACACAGGTTGGGAACTTTGGCCCAATAGGGGCCTTGCCACAGTGTCGGACGGCCAGGTACGCAACCTATACTCATCTCGTAATGTATCGAGCTGGACTGAAGGAATTAATCAGATGCGTCAGATGAGCTCCCACATTAAATGCTGATAAAAGTAACAGTGAGCGAGAAGCTCCACCCATGGAGATTGTGGGAGGGGCAGCAGGTCAAATTGCCTTGTGTGAGGTTAGTCACCCAGTCAATGTCCCAGACTTGGGCTTTATTTTCAGAAGACAAATGTCTGCATGTAGATCGCCCTGAACTTCCTCATTCGCTGGGTCGTACCGTATTTGTAGGTGACAGCACCGGCAGTATTTCTGGAGAGAAGCACTAATTCGAAACCGTCCACACTGTTGTTAATTCAGCTGAAATAAATTTGATTTTTGTTTTGTTTTTTGTTTTTTTAAACTAGAGCAGGTGGAAGAGTTTAATTACCAAAGGGCTGGTATATGGTAAATAATAGTGGAGTGTCTTTCTTTGAAAGGACGCGCAAACGGGGGTCTGCTCAGGATCAGGTCATGGTTGGGGGATTGTCAGTAATCACAGGAAAGGCGGGCCTGCAGAAGTAACGGAAACTAGCACAAGGTGCAAACCTTCGTTCGTTCCTGTTTACTTGTGGGGAGAACTTCTATGAGGTATCGTCGCATCAGACCATGCAAAGCACCGCCCACCACTGTATAAATACACCTCCAAAATGAGCACAATCATTACAGCCGTGTATCACAGTGAAATGGGATCAGGCCACCATTATTATTTATTTTACTGGCACCGTTGCCCAGAGCTACATCACACTGACCCACTCACCATTTTGGGGTCGCAAAAAAAAAAAAAAAAAAAATAGACCATTGAGAAAAGAAAAAAAAAGCCACAAACACACATCATCCCCTACATCCTGTTTGCTTAAGATGCGAGGCCTGCGAAGCCTAAGGGTTTCTGAGGTTAGGGGGTGGAGCTAAGATGGATCAAGGGGGCGGGGCTTAAAGAGATCTGCCCCTCAGTAAGCAGGATAAGTGAAGACAATCAAACCAGCTCTGCTGAACCTAACCCAACGTGCGCTGACTGCTATTTTCAGAGCGCCGGCCCTTGACATCATTGGAGTGCGCCTGTGGCCAGCCTGAGGCGGCGTCATGTGGGTTTGGGCTAGCCTGCTAAAAAGCTCTACAGCAACCAGTCGCATCAAAATTAAATTTTGTTTTAAAAAAAAAAAAAAAAGTTACTAGTCTATTTTACATAACGTGATTTTCCACGAATCAGAAATTACTACATTTAATAATTATGCACACTTAGGTGTAAACCATCTGCCCATGCAGATTTTACATATCAAGCCCTTAAGTGGAATTAAGGACAATTATCCATCCCACCGGCAGATTAAGAGCTTATGATTTTTGGTTTGTGTTAAAACAGCCATTACTGAGCTATGCCGTTTTAAAGGACGTTTCTGCTCAGTTCAACTCTAGAGATGAACAATCCATGTGGTTTGTGCGCCAGGAAAAGCGGAACCCACATCCAGTGGCGTAGTGGCTCTGTGGGTAACCTTGCTGCCTGCCGCCACCAGGATTGCAGTTCAAATCCCACTTCCTTTTTGTATGTATAAAGATAGCATGTTGTGTGTGTTTCTATCCACAATGCAATCAGGCTAGGGGGTGTTTATAAATTGCCCATAGTGTGTGTGAATATGGACTGACACAGTAGGACAGTTTACCCCAGTTTACCCCAGGCCCTACTGTAGGCTTCTCTATGACTCCATCCTTCATAAGCAGCCAATAGATGGATTAAAAATAATTGACACTTTATTGATCCCGGTGGGGAAATTCTCTTTACGCCTCCCCTCAACATGCTCTCTGTAGGTGAGAGCCAACTGGTCACCCATAGCAACGCCCAGGGAGCTGGGGGTTAAGGGCCTTGCTCAAGGACCCGCAGAAGTGCCGTGGCCGGGCTGGAACCGACAACCTTCCGATCAGTGGCACAGAGGCTCATGCCACTGAGTGGGATGTCGACTATCGTTTCTGCCAGTGGACTGGAGGTGGGACTGCATGCTGCTCGCAAACAGCTACAACCTGCACTGCAGGCGCCTGACCCTGCACGGTGCCTTATGAAATACCAGAGAAGTCATGAGGTGTGACGGTGCGAACAGTTCAGCTAGCCCTGGCATCAATGTATACAAAGCCAATGTGCATTCATACGAGGACGAGAGACCTACACATCCCCATGCCAACCACTGACCCAGGTGATGCAAGATCTCAGTATATACATTTACATGCGTTTCACCTTCGTATGCAACACATTTGGCGCATTTCAGAATCCAGGATCTGAAAATTTATCTGGCATTTGTGATCAACGACGGCAACATGACGCACAGGGATTTAATGCATCTTTCCCTGGGGGGGGGGATGCATAAGAGAAGAATTATCTATTTTAAAATCCCCCTACTTGGTCTAGCTACATAGGAATTATTTCACATTTGTCGCAGTCGAATGCTGAGGTGACTGTTCACCTATCATAGTGACCATAAACTCAGCAAGATGGAGCTTGCCCTCGCCAGCTATAAACAGATTTTGTTTAGGGTCAAGAGAAAGCAATAAAACAAAAATAAACAGTAGAGAAGTCATTTTCTTGTACAACGTCAAGAGTATCTTTTACCCTGGTCACCATTACATCAAGAACCCCTTCACCAGCAGGGATGGCTGCCGGGAATGTTAGTCCCCCCCGATTGATTCAGATGTGCAGAAGACACGTTGGGATTTTAGCCTATTGAGTGTGATTAGGAAGTCACAGCGTGTCACTTCGTCACAGCTGGGGAGAGGCGGAGAGCCACGCGGCCGCGCCAGCCGCTAATTACATAATTAACCCTCACACGAGACGATCAGTATACATGCAAGTTAATACCTTCCAGTGCGCATTCAATCATGAACGTCAAACGAACAGGTGTATGCTAATGTCATTGCATCGCTAATGGAAATAGCTATATAGCTAGTCTCCAACATGTTAATTGTCTGTTAGAGAAAGTAAGTTCATGCCTTATTTTTTTAACGTTTTCCGTTTCAAACGTGTATAATTAATATTAAAGAATAAAGCTCTGCTTCTCTACCGCCATCAAGAATCGCAGATAGGCGACAAATCGCTTCTTCATACAGGTGTGATTGACAAGGTCCCGAATCCATCTTAATGATTGAAGGCAGCCGTAGCACTTTAACACAATAATAACACATTTTTTTAAATAAGATGTGTCGCCCTATAGTCGTGATTAACGTACAGTGGAGACACTGTAATTGACGTGTGCTGAAAGACATCGCTCGGTTTAAGGGCTCCACGGTAAAATGCAGCCAAGGGATGCGAACATTCTGCCGCCTGTAGCTGGAAAAGAAACCTCTCCGATTGTCTTTGTGAAGCGGCCAGTGCTCTCGGTTGCCTACCTTGACACTGAAATCCCTGTTTGCCGAAACCCCTGAAAGTAAAACCAATAAAAAGATGTATTGGTGAAAATGTTTAAAGTTAATACTTAATCGTGATAAAACACTTGTTGGGTAAAATAGAAAATCTATGCATTTATTTTTAACTTACATCGCTACGATATGGGGGAAAACTCGGAACAAATATGTAATTGAAACACTTTCTATTTATATCATTAACATTTCATATACACAACTTTTCTGTTTTATTTTTTCCTTTCTTTTTTCAAAGTGTCTTATTTATAAACATCGTGATACGTGTCCCATTTAAGACTATTAAAAATTGATTGAAATTTTCGAAATCACCAGACTGGACTACATGATGAAATGTTTATACTGGAAATGTTAATAATTCACCGTAATGCCAGTACAGGAGTCTGTGCGGTTTTACAGGACTGCACTGAAAATGAATTACATCGCAGAGTAATTCAAACATCCTAGGCATCAAGTGTCAGCCGTAGTGCACAGCGCCTGACTAACGTTATCGGAATATCCATCGGGTTAAGTCTCCGGACTGCCTCACCAGATGAAGTCCGTGCAGTGGCTGCAAAACGTCGGCTGCTTGAAGAAGCGGGCGATGAACTTATGGTTCTTCACTTCATGCACGTTCTTCTGCCTCAGGGCGCCCTGCCTTGCGAAGCCCCTCATCCGCGCACCCCCTTCGCCGTCGCTGCCCTGTGCGTTGTCAGCCATCTTGTACGCGGAAATGAAGTAGAACTGCAAGTTTTTGCAATGTGTGAGATGGTTTGCGATGTCGAGCCTGTGCGACTAAGTGTGGCCGGGTGCTGGGCTTCGCTGTCGCCGTCTGAAGCCGCGGGTACAGCGCACTGAGGGGCAGGGAGCCTCGCTTCTCCCACTCACAGTAACATGTGATGCTGCGAGACCCCGCCTCTCCCGCTTTTATTTCAGCCCAGTTTAATGTGTGAGGCTGACAGCCTTCTCCAAGTAGGCTGCAATATGTAAATCAGCGGTGCGCTGGAGTTCTTTCTCGGCGTGAATCAGATGCAACTCCATTACCTTAAAATCAGTTGATTTCTATGGGAAAAAAGTAACATATTGTCGTGCAAGCGCGCGCATAAATCGTTTAACGCCCTTTAGTGCCAACATCCTTTTGGAAACGTGGTCTGGGAATGACGATCTGTTGATGAAAAATAAACCAGATATCCGGTATAACTGCTAGAATGCGAGGTCGTAACCCTCAGCATATAGTACATTTTTGCTCATACCGGTACATCACACAGCATCCATCTATTCATTTTTTGTAACCACTTATCCAATTAAGGTCGCAGCCATCAGAAGCCTGTCCCGGGAATAAAGCTATTTTATATAATCATACTATTAATACCATGACTATTTATGCTACTTTATCCTTCTGTCAAGCATAGTCAGTTCACTTAACAGAGCAAGTGACGTAGCTTTTAAGGAAAAAATAGACTGAAACAGAGACTGCGGGTTCAAGTCCCAGAAAAGAGCTCAGGCGGTGTACCTGCTATCAAGGTGCCAAACTCTTACAGCATCACTCAGTTACCAAACTATATTTAGCTGGATAACGCGCAAATTTGTGGACCTTCCTGGCGACAACAGCCCGAAAAAAGAGGGATGAAGTTCTTTATTTTTTGTTGATCCCGCTTTTCATGGGAAGGCTGTGTGCTGCGTCTTTATCTTTTTTCCCCACTGCTTTTCTGCTACAGGTTACTGTCGCCCCATGAGACCGGGGCACCGGCTACGTAGGCCGGGAGCCCTCTGATAAATTGAATTTGTTGCAGCAGGTGGCAAAAGAGCTTGCTTTTGGCGCATCCAAGTGCCCTTTCCACCCGTGTTGTTTTCTGAAAACACCAAATTATTGATTGAACTCGGCGGGGGCTCCACACTGCATGGCTCCGTTCTCAGAACAGGGGATCTATGGCAGTAACAGCAACTGTTATTTGCTTCTGATGAAAACAATACATTTTTTAACTGTCCTACTTGAGTTTTACCAACGGGAAACTCATACAGGTTTCATTACGACACCGGCGCACAGTTTAATCCGAATGAGGTCAGCCTTCTTTCAAGACTCAGTTTTGGTTCTTCAGCTAGCTGGCAGTGAGAAGCGGAGTCTAAAATTGACGTGAGAGGCGCCATGGTGGAGAACAGTGGAAAAGTGCGTCGCAATTGCGGAACTGCCGTTAAGGAGGGAGCCCATAACAGACCGCGTTAAAGACGGCCGAGGCCACGGGTGTAAACTGAAAATTGTGCTCTGTCGACCGCTATTGACCGCACTGAAAAAAAGGGCGGAAGAAATTTCACACTACAGCTATGGATGGCCATGTGGCAGCATACTGCGTATATCCGATTTCTGAATTTCGTATCTCGTCCTTAAAGGGTATTTACAAAAAACGTTGTCTTTAATAGAGAATATATGTGCAATTTAACACCGGCATATTAGCCATTCGTCTTTTACTGGCGCATAAATACTGTGCGTCATAAATACTTCCAATTGCTTTACAGTTTGCATGGGCTGTGCAGTGTCCATCCGCAGAACACACTTTCTTTGCGTTACAGTACTCACCTGTGCCTTCCGTGGACATGTGCATAAATGTATATTTAGCCGCCAGACAGGAGTCCCACTTACACAAGTAAGCCTATCTCCCACATCGGTAAAACGTTCTTTGGTTTATATAACTTCACCCTCATTGACTTCCCATAATAAACATGCCTACTTTTCTTTTTTTGCGTTGCCCCTGGCTGTAATTTAAAGACCACCAGTCTCAAATATCTATACAAGCAAGCTTTTTTTTTTGATTGTTTTACGTTTTAATAAGCCATACATTTAAACGAAACCCGTTATACGCTATTTAGTTGATTTCCAATAGTTTTTTGTTTATGGGTATGTGCTTGGCATAGGAAATAAATAAAATCAAGTCTGCCATGTCCTATATGTACAGGTAATTAAAATGCATATTTACACGCAATTTTCCACAGCTATTCATGTTAATTTTATAAGCATTTAATTTTATAATGGATTTAAATTTTAACATTTAATTTTAAACATGCATCATTTACCTTGAAACTTTCTGCCAAACACCACAAAATAAAACAAGAATATTATTAAATATGATATTGCCTGGATAACATGCATAAAAAGATCTTTAATATTTAAAATAGTGAGTCAGTACATATTTAGACTTTCGACATCAAGTAAAGTAACACACGGGTTTTTGTGTTTAACGATAAATTCGTAATTTCTTACAACCTTAATCATAATGCTCCGAGAATGAGACGCCCTTTATTCTCAATATATCCTACAGTATGTAGGCCTATTTACGGTAATATTTCGTCACTTTAAATGCTCATCGTTCGTAGGATAAAGTAGGCCTAAATTATGACTAACATAATATTTTGGGACACGTCTGGCATAAAATTATCAAATTAATGAATACTCCACTAAAATAGATGAATAAAATCAATTTAAACACGACTATTTCCTTTCATCATGAGATGGTCTATTATACAAAAGATACCTTGACGTTAGGCATCTTCTGGCAGAAGGCGACCCTGGTTTTATGTAAACGGGCTGCGCCGCGCTTTGCTGCTTGGAGATGATCCAGCGGTGAGGTAAGGTTTGGGGCAGCCAAAGTGGCCCAACATCCCGCCGGACTGTTTAATAATGCTATACGGCTCGTACGAGCACAGGTTTGAGTCCAAAAGGTTCAACATAATGAAACTAGCCTAAATGTAAATCCATTCTAGGAACTGTGGTTGTATTCTGAATCACGTCCTCGTAATCCTTGTTAAAAACTGACGCGAGGATGAGCTTTGATCACAAATTATTCAGATCACCAGATTTTATTTAGCAGATGCACACCTAACATGCAACTACATAGCGAGGCTTTAACTAATGGTTATTTCAGATTGAATATCATATGGCTTTACTTTACAGTCTATATATAGGCCTACAAAAAATAATATATAGCTTAAATGTTAGCCTATATAAAATCACTGCGTTCAGATTAATTCAATTAGGTGCAATGGAAGCGTCTAATAATCCGAGATGCTCCGTTGTATTAAACATATTCTGTATAACACCAACAGCTGACACCAACGAGCAAAATGTTATTGTGCACAAAACAATACAAACCGTTTTTACAGTTTGACCAATTTTGTGCTAATTAATTTTGTGTTAGCATATACGATGCACTGAATCGTTTCATATAGGCCTAGTTATGAAAACCAAATTCTTACTGTGCCCACTTTCTGCTTAGTAAACACAGCACCGCAGTTTATTGACACAGTAAGAACTCAGTGGTCTCTTTATCCATATATTGTCTTTATTTCTCAGGGCTAAATTGCCAGGCTCTGCAGCAGCGGTGAGAACGGATAGAAAAGAGTCAGAAAGAGAGAGAGCGATGAGTGCAGGCTGTGGGCCGCCTTGCCCACCTGCTCCCCGCTTCTGACTGCCGGCGCACCTGCGCAACGCCTACAGAGCCGGAGCGCTGCCTCGCGTCCGCCATCCTCTGCTGCTCCGACCCGCACGCCCATGAGGCTGAAGGGAGCCGCGCTGGTGCACTGGGTCCCCAATTAGTAGGTGTGTGTGTCGCAGAGCTCTCTGCGGAAAGCAGGAAGGTGCTCCTCAATCTTAACTACTGCCTATGGGAAAAAAGCATCGGAATGACAATCTAGTGTTCCAGTGAGGCGGTGTGTGTGGGGAAAAACAACGAGCATCTCTGCCGGAGCTCCTTTAACAATAATGTTTTTGACGCATTAACAGTGGATGCTTAGGCTACATACAAAACGCTAACCCCTGATGGGGAAACTCTTTAGAAACACAGTATTACGTTTTAGATTATTGACGTTACTTGTGACCCGAAAGACTGCTTTCATCCTCCCTACCTGTGAAATATTCTTGACTCAGACCACTTATGAAGCTAATTGGTGATGCCGGAAGTGTGAAAGGCTTTTTTTATATAGTTGCCATGGAAATGCCCTTATGAAAAACAAAAAGGCGTCAATAATCTGGCCTAGCCCCAGTGTTATAAACAGTGCTCACTCTGGGATTCTGAGATAATAAACAAGTAGATGAATATTCATCCAGTCACACGTACAACTGTATCATTTATTATTGAATTATAAAGTAGAACTAAATAGATTTACTTCATCAGCGATAAAACGCGTGTGTCCCTGACTATACCGAGAAAATAGGAGAAGGAGCATTTCGTGCCCGACCTCCCTGTGTGTGTAGCGGCCAGCAGTAGCCCTTACTGACGCTTGCGGATGTTCATCCCTCAGTCTAGACATCGATTAATGCACCGGTGCTTCTTAGGATCTAAAGTACCAGTACAATGTTTACAGCAAAACCATCCTCACCCTCTTGGGATCACTGCCATAAACGTGACCGACCTCATTGTTTCAAAAATACTCAAAAGACTTACTTTACTTAATGTTTTATTAGGCGTAGCGACCTGCAGCGTAACAGCAGACCCACAATAACAGCGGTATCAACTCTTGCAATTCAAAACTGCCTTAACAAGCCACCAGGGGAGTTTCTCTCTATTGAAAATATCTGGGGATACGTCAGCCTTTGACGTTTTATAAGTTGTCAATAGAGTTCCTAAGAAATGATAGGCCTATGCCTTATTATTTTAATATTGTTATTATTATGATGCAAGCCGGTACGGAGAGTTTAACTATTTAAGTTTATTGGTAATGTGTTGATCGCCCTGTCTAGCTTGATTAAAATGTTTATTTTTTTTCCAGAACTTTATTATAATAGTCTACATTTTTCCTCCTCATCACAGCATGCGTCTTCATTTGCATAACAACCTGGGAAAAACCAACCATGACTAATCTACAGGCGGGATTGCACTTATGTAACGTCACCGCATACAAGGTGAATAGGCCGGTGACTGGCGGTTCGCTCACGAGTTTGGCTCTGATCGCAGCTCTGCGGCGGAAAGTCGATCATGCCACAGAACGGAGCCGTGCGCACCAGTGAACATGGTAAACCATTAGCAACCATTAGGTATCGTGTTGTGGTGTCCATATAATGGGCAGATTTTCTCTTTTAATCGTGATTCTGATGTTGATTCCATGAGTCCACAGTTCAAATCCAATGGAATCCATAACGGAAAGAGGGCAAGGAAGTTACCATTAGAATATTTATCGGGAAACCGTTACAGCACCACAACTAAACCAATGAACGTTTTGAAAGCCCTCAGTAGTGATATAATTAGACGTCGGATGGGCTACTTAACATGCAAAAGATCCTAATAATAAAATAATGGTTGGGTTAGAATAATATATCAGACATACCGGTAACATTTTACTTAAAGGTAAAATAATTTAAATCATCGTAAAAGGAATATTTGCGCCTTATGATTCCTTAAATCATAAAGTCCTTGCTCCTTCACTTTATAGTATGGTCACTGTGACAGCCATGCTCATATAAATATGACTAGGACGGCTCTTGGGGAAATCAAATAAAAATAATCGGCGTCTCAGCTACTGGGTGTTTCTTTCCCTCCGGGCAGCGGTCTAAATTAGATCATAGCCCACGTACCCTGCCGGCTGCCTGCGAGCACTGAACTGTGCCATTGCTTCGGCTTCCACTAGAGGCGCACGCTGAGCACAAAGAGAGCGGCGTTACTGCATCGCGGGGAAATCAAAGGCGAGTCAATGAGAACATTATATCTCACATTGTCTATTCTGGATCACGCCGAACAGACAAGCGTGGAGGGACTGAGCTATACAGTAAATGGTTTCACGCTGTTTTCCTGTGATTTAGTCACTTGAAAGACGAGGCCACTGTCCTTGGGCAGTTACCATGACAACGAGGGCATTTTTCAACCTTCCCCCCGCACCCCATCCACCGTAAAATCGCTAGTCTCGTTGCCAAAGCCTCGAAGACTTAACTCCCTTATCACCTGAAATGACAGCGCTTTGCACAGACCGTTGAATGGTACTTAAGACATAGTAAGCATGCCTGTCATTCATGGAATGAAAGAAACCCCGCCATTTTTAAATGTTTTTGTGTTTATTTTTTTTGTTGCACCACCAATCTACTATAAACCTTTACGGTTAAGAAATATGACGTGTATCTTAAGTTTTAATGTGTTTTGGTCAATAGATTATACAATTCAGCGGCTAACAATAATCAGATCATAAGTAGGCCATGGCAAGATTAATCTGGCAGCTGCCACGTGCTCCTTTTGATCAGCTGATTGGGGAACAGGACATCTCATTTTTCATGGGGACTTGCGTGGGCTTCGAAATGATCTTTATTTCAGTCGGGAAAGCGCAGCCTATGCCGTGTTAATTTTTATGCGCATGTTTCTACCGCAATCAAAATAAAATAACATAATTTAATTGTGATTTTGTTTAAACATTTATTCATATAGATAGTGCATTCATTGGAAGCTCAACCTAGCTGCACTTACGCCTAGTCGACTCCATGACAGCATGAATGCTTGCAATATGCTACATTTTTTTCCCGGCACAAATGCATATTAGGTTAATGAACGTACAGATTACTGGAAAGAATTTTTAAAATGACTTTACGCATCAGTATTCTGTAATAGTAACTTATGGATGCGCAGTATTATTACATGGAATGTGTTTATTCGGTAAACCCAGATTCCATAAGGTTAAAATAATACTGAAAGCCGATTGTGAACGGGCTTGAGGTACCTGACACTGAGTCATCTTAGGCGTGATATTTCTAATATCCACAAGGGGGAGCCAGCGCTGCATGCATCTAAAGGAAAGCAACCTAACCTAGGATTGTACCAAAAGGTTTAGACCCTAATGCATTTTGATTAGTTATAATGAACTACAAGGAAGACATCAACTTTCATCTAATGCAAAAGCGTGCGCCTAAAGAAGCGGTGGAGGACAACATTTTATACTGCAAAGTGAGATTTGTTAAACTTCCATCTTTAATCTCTGCAACCTTTAGCCGCATTTTGGCGTATTTTTTATGCTGATTTAATTGAATGAAGCTTTCCCACGTGAAGGTTGTTGTGCCACCACCGTTTTAATCTCTCTTTATCCCCATGTTCCCTCTTAGGCACTGTCTCATCTTCCGCATGTTTAACCGTAATCTCAGTCTTTCGTATGTGAACGCAACCGTCTGGTGCAAATTTGTTTTGTCTCGTTCTTAATTTGCCTTGCGATGTATTCCAAGTTAATACATGGGCAGGGATATTTGTTTGCCCTTGCGTCCGTTTTCCCAGAAGTTTAAACAATGCGTCCGTTGAACTGACTGCCAGATCCGCACGAACGTACGGACTCCCGCGATTGGCTCGTTTCTGCTCACGTGATTTCTGGGAAGGGCACTTCATCTGTGAAATTACAAGCGTCCCAGCCAGCTGGCCCTGGCTCCATCACATTAGGTTTCCATGGGTGCAGCAAAGGATTTAATTTTGACATATAGTGCGTCCCTATTAAAAGCAGCCGCTATTTACTTTAGATAGCCATGCTTCAAATTATATGCATCAAAGCAATTTGCATCTTCGAATTTTTCTAAGATGAATAAGATTGTGTATATTAAAGCCACAGTTTCTTCTTTCTGAGACAGGTATGCTCCTGAAATTATTGTGCATACTGATAAATAGTGTAAGGAAACTTTTCACTGAATCGATGAAACAGTTAGCCGGTGCAATGTATTTTATGGTCTTTGCAAATACCAGAAATCGGGGATTGAAAACAAGTGAGCTGCACATGATTCCAAACGTGCCAAAAAAAAAACTTGCTCTTGTATACATTTGCAAACTTGCCAGTTTAATTCAGCTGCAAATCTGACTGCATCAAATTGGAATTGCAGCAGTCGCGTACCCTTATGTCCGAGTAACACTGAAATTAATCACGATCATGTTAGGCTAGAGGAGCAATGGTAACTTTCAAAATATATCCGTAAATTGAGTAACAGGTTTCAAAGCGTAGGGCCGCCAGTGAGGATAATTGGGGCCGGTCAGCTGGTTGGATTTAACAACTTTCACTTTCGATTTCCCATAAACCCAGATCTCTACCCGAAACGTATGTCGCCATGGATCCCGAAAAGGCCCAGTAGAGGGCCCCAATGAGCAGACTTGAGAAATCAGCTTCTGCAGACCACTTATGCCTTGAGTTTCCTGTAAACCTTGACTTTATCTGAAGGGTCAATTTCACGCTTTGTTCTGATTTTCAGGAAGGGTGACTGGGAAGAGACACATTGCTTTAGATGCTGTTCACATTTTTTGTACATCCATCCTCTAAATCATGTACCCCGTGAGGCACAGGGCACAAACTCACACTAAGCAATTTTGAGAGCCTGGGAGAAACTTGAGCAAATCTTCGGAGAACATGCAAACACCACACACTAAGAGCAGGAATCAGACCCACAGTTCTGGTGGGCTGAAGTCACAGTGCGACCCACTGAGCCACTGAGAAACATGTAAAAACTATACTGAGACAGCATAAGACATGCTGAAAAAAGAAGAATGGATATTGACAGGTATTCATATTTTGTCTAAACCTTCTTCACAGATAAAAACAAACTATCCATCTATCCATCCATCTTCTATAGCCAGGAGATACAAACAACCTGAAGTTGCCGCTGGAGCAAGACAAAAAAAAATTGAAAATATAAACCACATATAGACCTTTTTAAATGCTAGTGAGAAGTGCTTTCCAGATTACCTCTTGTATTTTCAATCTGCATTTTAATGTTGTATCAGGCGACACTTAGGTGCTATTAGGTGAACGAATTACAATTAGGTTTACTTTCTAAACCAAAATCTCAACATTTTCCCCCACCAGAACATAAAATACGGCAAAACAATAAATCACAAAAAGACCCTTGCTTGGTCACCAACATACCGTTTGGGTTTCTTTTTCCTCACCCGAGGGCAAAGTATATCTAGGTATAAATGCATGACTGATTAGGTACCACTATGGAGACACTGGATTTCATATGTTTTACCATTAAGTGCAGAAAGTGATTATAGCGCAAACTAAACCAGTGCTGGTTTACTGTGTCAACAAAGACTACATGCTGTTGAAAGAAGGGAGATTTGCCTAAGGGGAACTAAGCAGGAATGACAATATGCAGGCATCATCTGTCAGTTCTACAGAAATGATACTGAGGCAAGAGTTCCCACATCCCCATGGCGACCCTCAGATGGATTACAGTTTCACTACTAATCCTACCCCACCCACCCCCAGCCTTTACAGAGAAAGTCAGTCAGAAAGTAAATTTGACCTTTTCAACTTTTGGTTTCTTTTCTTTTTTCTTTGGAAGCAACGTAGTATTTGCGCGCCATATTTATTTTTATAGTAGTAAAATTGTGACTTTGCAGCCAGAAATGCTGCATGTTTTTGCTGTCGAGTCACTCATTTGTTGCTTTTCGGTTGACAGTTTCCGTAAAAAAAAAATCTGTCTTTTAGAAGATTGCACAAGGGGGCGGCAAATTGCTAATTAATTGCATTGTGCGTCTGCGTTTTTTTTTTTCTTTACGAGACATGCAATGTATTTATTGAATGCCAACGTAGATTACTAATAAAATATGTTATTCCTCCCGGGGTGTTACAAAACGTGTTTATGCACCAGGTCATGCGTTTACATGATCGTGCTTTTATTTCAGCCGGTGCAGTTCAATCCGATGCGTTTAACAATGCGAATTACGATCAGGATCCTGAAAGGCAGAACTGTACACCGCCATCACTTTGCAACGTGGTAAAAAGATTCTATGGTTTTTCTTTGTGATGAATCGATAATGCCCTTCAAAATCATCACTACTCCCTATTCCTTCGAAGAGAAACACCAAGGAAGTAGATATAAAAGCGTATTGAGATTTCTCTATCTGAATCAGTTAAAACGAAACAGAAAGGATTCCAAGAAAGCCGCACACGCGGGGTGGAGCTAGTCGGCAAGTAAAACCCATAGCGGAGCTCGACACAATGCATATGTTCACCATGTAAAAGAAGGATCCACCGTCCTGATCTGTCACACGAAGTGCTTGTCTAAAGGCAAGAGTAACGGAGTCGATGAAAACAATAATCACACCGAGTGAGATCTGCACTGCTTCAACACGAGCAGTCAAGACACGTCGTTTGTACGGATTTGTCTGCCAGCTGCACAGCGGGCGAATTTGTCGCAGGAGATTTAAACATCGAAAGCTTTTAGTGCCGACGGTAAGGTGGATATTTCTTGAAGATTGTTGCTTTGTTTTATGTAAGTGTGGGTTTTTGTTGTATTTGCCAAAGGACTAAATAGACTATGGAAAAACAAACGATCATGTCCTAAAACCCATTAGGCAAAATGCAAACCAGGATAATTCTCTTAGTATCTGAAAAAAACAACTGGTTTGCGTTTTAGTTGATGCTGGTGTACCGCATCCAGAGTCGATTGTGGACTATATGGAAATCAGATGTTTTTACTGAATGCGATGCCGCAACATTACTTACGAATTCGGTTTGCTTAGAGTTAACTAAACTAAAACTGAAAAATTACAAGCCAAGTGTCAGTAAATGGAATTGCCAAAGCTTTGCGGCGAACATTTTTCCACTTATAATTATAGCTATATAGTTCATTATAATTAGCGTGTTTCGAACGTCGGATGGAAGCAGCGGTTGCTCCTATT
>JAODLC010000049.1:11903162-11914070 GCA_026781145.1 Hippopotamyrus pictus
TATATATGTGGCGACGGTTGTAACAATGCCTTCAAGTGGGGTAGGGCAAATGACAATATTCTGATCCCACCGTATTGAACTTTTGCATTTCCCTTTTTTCCAGATCACAAGGCCTTACCGCAATCACCTTAATGAGGGACGCTATGGAAGACCACGCAGGCTGGTCTTTTCTGTAGGATGGTAGAACCTATTAACGTGGAAGGCAATGAAGCAGAAGAGCGCGATAGAGTCCAACAGTTGGCAGATAATATACAGCCCATCCGGCACAGACCCGACAGCCGAGAATGCAAGACACACCTCCGACCCTTCAGGAGCCTGAACGATTTCCACATCATCAACATGACCACATCCAAGCTGGAGGAAAGTGGCTTCTATTGGGGTCCCATAACTGCCAGTCAGGCTCAGCTGCAACTCAAGGACCTTCCTATGGGAACTTTCCTGATCCGAGACAGCAGCCAGAGCGACTACTTCTTCACACTGAGCTACAATAATTCGTCCGGGCCTATCAATATCCGCATCAGTTTCCAGGGATCGCGTTTTAGCTTGTGTGGGAGTATGGAGACTTTTGAATCTCTATTCAAACTCTTGGAACATTACGTTAACAAGAAGATTTTGACCAAGCCTTGCAGAAGAGTGAAGGTACAGTCCCTCCAAGAGTTGTGCCGCAAAAGGATTATTGAAACATGGGGCGCACAGAAGATAGAGAGTATCCCATTGGCCGCTGTCTTCAAAAACTTTTTGAACTCTTTTCCATACCCTTTGTAATGGTACGAATGGACGCATGGGACACACATGACAGGTTACTAATTGCTACTTTGTTGCAATGTTTTAGGAAATCCCGTAGCAAACAAATACACTTAATTTTTATAGTTTACATCTGTCAATGTTTACACTATGCAGGACACTCGCTGTTCTGTTGGCCTACATCTGCTATGCAGACCAATATATTTTTATATTTTCATAAAGAAAATAAATTTTGTTTTGAAAATGTAATTCTTGGTTTCTAATCGTGTAATATTACGGCCCGTGAGTTTTTTCCACGCTTATTTGCTTAAATTGCTTGGTTGCAGTTACCAGATCCGGTTAAGCAAAACAGGTCAGAATTACTCCAGTGACACGCATAGCCACTCGGTAATATTCACTGCTGCATAAGCTGGTGACTCTTTCGTTTAAATCTTTACTTGCTGCCAGAAAGGTATATAATACGGTATATTGAAATAATACGCTAGCCTAGGGGCAGTGGTTTCGTGCTGAAGGCCGAACTCGCTGATATTAGACAAGCAATTCTCAAGATTTCTAATCATGTTTATGAACCCTGCATGCTGCGCAGTTATCAGCCATTTTTATAATTTTTTTCCCAACAAAACGGGCGGGAATCCAGCATTAACGGTGAATTTGCTCGTGTTCGGTCTTCCAGAGATAAAGCGCATTAATGAATCGCTGGATGTTGGTTGTGATGACTGATTTGAGTAAATCAAACGAAACGAGATTTACTGTCACTGGAGCCCCGCCCCCAATGCCTGCCAGCACTGAAGGGTATCATTTACAAGAAACGCAGTGGGTAGCGCTGACGTGACCCCGTGGGAGCCGAGGGCAGGGCTTTGCCTGGAACGTAACCCTAAAATACTCTCAGGCGTCTATAGCTAACAGCGGCCGCAGCCTGAAGCACCGTAAGGTTTAACCACCTGTAAAGCGACCATAACAAAGACCTCCTTAGGCATATGCTGGGTAAATTTGTGGTAAATGATCAAGTGTCAGTCGGCGCATTTTATGCCGTCTGATAAATAAAGGTACTTGTATTTACTTGTCGGGGCACAAATATTGAGTAATAACTTATTACTGAAGTACAAATTATGAACAAATCACGAACAAATATACTTGATCATTTACAATGGTTTGCAGAATTAACAGACGTAGTAACAAATATAGTGAGAAAAAACATGCGTCACGATTCATAGTTTGTGGTTAATTAATACATAAGTAATGGCATAATGCTACATTATTTGTGCCCCTTCAAGTAAATTAAGAATATAAAGCACATAATTACACACACACACACACACGATGGGATGTTCCAGCCTTGCGCCCCTAGTCTTAGTTACGGCTCCGGACACCCAGCCACCCTACATAGGACAAGCGGATACAGAAAATGGATTCATGGCGATTATATATATTATGACAATCAGCGAGGTTCAAATTATCACATGGATGATAACCTTTAATCTTAGTCTTCACTTGCTTCGATCTTGCAAAAATAGATTTAAACAAACGTGGCTCCTACAGTACGCACCTGAGGACTGCGGTTTATTGATATATTTACCACGCGTAACATCGAACGATTAAGTGTTTTGAGTACTGTGTCAGGGAATTTTCGAAGTTTTTTCGGGCTTCCTGGTTTCTTTCTCTCTGTTCGTTTTCAGGAATTGCGTCGGTTTATCAAAAGAGAAATCGGTGTAAAAATGAAACCTGCAATCCAGTCAGGCCTATTTCCCAAAAGTGTAATCGCTTAGAATCACCCTGTAATACTGGAAGAATTCCATTCTTTATTACCTCCTAACTCCTTTATGAACTTCAGCTTCTAAGATGAAGCTGTGTTTGTGATGTGATTTATTTTGATTATCTATATATATATACACACATTCACACGCGCGTGCGTGTGTATATAAACTATATGAAACTATAAAACATAGGCTACAAAACTTCATTATATAATGAAAGAAGTTAAAATACTTGACGAAATTACGCGAGCTGATGAACCGCACAGGGTCTCCAAGGACTGGAGCGTTACTCTCAGAAATACATTTACATTAAGACATTATATCGATCTGAAGTCTGTCTTAAAGGGAAGGTCGGCGATCAAGAAAACCAGCCGACGCAATGGTGCTTGTACATTCGCGGGTAAAGATAAAATTTATTATCTGCCTGACTTATCACCGGGTTGATAATAAAGGCAGGAATTTCCAGAAATTAATACTGCCAAACTTTGATCGGGATTTTTCCCCCGTGTCATGCGTTTGCCACAAAACCAGCCTCTACCTGTTTCAGACATTAACTGACACGTCCTTCTTGAAACAGGATCACCAAAAAGGCAACAAATATTACTCAAAAGCTGATGGGGCTATGTGACTGACACTCTCTCTCTCTCTCTCTCTCTCTCACACACACACACACACACACACACACGCGCGCGCGCGCGCACATAGAGAGAGATCCACACATACGTTTAAAATTGCCATTCATCACTTCTGACACCATTGTATGCATGTATCTCTGATAAGGAAGACGAAAAAGATGTTACTGAGTTTTATCTCTTCCAGGAAAAGAAGTGTTTGAATTTCCGCGAAAAGACATGCAGTTTATCCTTTGCGCATTTGGTCTGTGGGGTCTACAGTTACTGTGGCTTCACCAGCAATACTAAGAAGCAGCCTGTAGGCCCGGAGAGGCGCCACCTACTGGAGACACATGACATTACTTGGGAACGCTTTCACCGCATTCAAATGCTAGTTCACCAGACCGAGAAGTTTTAATGAGCTAGCCATAGATTCTGACCTAACGTTTTGGGCTTAGCAAATCTCTGTTGCGCTAAATGTCAGACTAAACTTCGACAGCTGATTTTCAGCATGGCTTCACCCCAGTCCAACCCTCTGCACATGCTCATGGAACCAGAAAAGCAGAAACATTAAGCCCATGGCAGGTGATACTGTCAGCCAAGCAAAATAAGTAAATAAATAAATTCAATTACCAATGTCATTAAGAACTGGAGTCTGTCGTCAACAAAAGTTTACAACAGAATCTGAATGAAGTTACTGAGCATAACCACATCCTCCTGGTGGACCATGGGTACAGTTCATGGAAGAGTAGCCTTTCAAAGAAAATATCAGCAGGCAGACAGAGTAACTGAGTCACACCTTGAGCGGCTCAGATGATTACCAGGAAGGCCGAGGTTAGGCAACTGTGCCCCTCCCCAAAAATACACCACCAGACAGAGACCACAACCACCATCACCACACTACAGAGTTTCCATAGCAACGTCATCCTGTCATTCAATCCAGATGAGGAGGGGGCGGGGAGGGGCACGGGGTGATTCAAGCCTGACGTTGTGATTGAGGAAGCCCCTCGATGCCCATCTGCACCCGCTTGCCACCCTTCCACGAACCCCCAGGTAGCATGTGCCACAAACCCCCCCTTTTTCGCCATGATCCTGGCTGAGATAAAGAACCACGTCGCACGGCCTCAGAAGACACACTCATTCTGGCCGGAACACGTGCTGTCACAAGGTCAGCGGGGCAAGGACGTTCCCGGACGTCAGGCATCGCGGGGCGCTATCTGGGCACGCGTGGAGGCGGGCGGGAGGACTGCCGGCAAATTTGGCCGCGCGTGTGTCACCAGACGCTACCTCGCTCCTGCCTGGACCAGAGCAACATTCTTCTGAAAAAGCAGAAATTATAGCGATAGAAGGAAGCAACATGCTCAGAAATAGTTTCCTGGTACAGTTGTCAGCAGCTTAAGGGGTGCCAGCTGGAAACCGCAGTTCCCGGGGGGGGGTGGGGGGGTCTCTCACCGGCCAAACAGCGCAAGTAATATGCAACCACCCAATCGGACACTAGCAGCATGGCTGGCACCTCACTCACCCCACCCATGATTAGGGATCACAGCAGCGAGCATCACAGACAGCGCAGTGTCCCCCCCCACCAGTTCTCAGCAGTGAGTAAAGTCCCTCCGACCGCAGGATGCCAACCACTTCATTACGTTTAAGGTCGTGAACCTAACACATCACACGATGTCAGGGGAAATACATCCAATGGCTGGAAGGGTTACCGAGGTCAGAGGCCGACTTGAAGGGCGGCAGCCCGAAAGAACGAGAGCCTTCGATTTTCCGTCCGGCACAGCACCCCCACACGAGAGGTGACAGGAGAATAGAGACCAGGAAGTGAAGCCCAGAGTACAATCATTTATTGCAATTTATTAACAACTTCATCAGTAAGTTGTGCATGACAACATATCAGAAGCAGATGGATTTTTACAGGACGTAAACCATGCAGCATTGTCCAATTTTACACGCGTTTCCCTCGTGGGGAAAATATGTACATTCCCACAGTTCCACCCCCCTAGTAAATGGTGCAGGCTGAGGGTACACTATTGCTATCATTTTTTGCCCGTCTCGTTCCCGTGATCGACCGCTCGTAAACTGAACCTGGGTGAGGAATTTCAGGCGTCCCGTCTTCCGGGAAATCCGATGGAAGGAGGGCAGCCCCCGCTGAGCAGACCCCCTCGGGTGGATCCTGCTCTTGTCACCTCCCGTTTTCAGCAGGTCGAGAACTTGCGCGCTGCCCGGGTTCTGTGTCAGGATCACCATCGTCGCCCGTTCTCTGACATCACACTGATCGGGGGAGTCCCCAGTGGAGAGCACCACACCATGCCAGGGGTGCCTGTTCAATCCCACAATCCCGCTGGTGGTCAGCGCCACACATCAGCCAGCGATGCATCGACCCAGGAGGCCCGGCTGGTGCTGTCGTGTAATTCTGATGGCTGGAAATCCGGGGAATGGAAATGATCAGAAAATAATGTTGGGGGGCAGAAAGGATGAGAAAATAAGGACGAGAGCCAAGGGGTGGTGGGGATGGGGGCCAGACCCCCGAAAGGGGACAGACAGTTACAGACCGCCGGGGTGTGGCCAAGCAGAAAGAGCCAGGAGGTCCAAAGACTCAAGAAACAACAGGGATAAAAAAAAAAACAGAGAATCCAGCACAGATGCGAATGGTACAGGCAGAGCACTAAAGGTCAGGCGATCCTAAGGGCACATGGTGTCCTCCGTCAGGGTGACGCGATTCCGACAGAAGGCACATCCTACAGACGGGAGCCCTCTACAGTTAGCAGAAAAAAAAAAAAAAAGATCCAGTGAACAGAAAGAGGTCAATTCATCTCCTACTAAGCACTGGCTAGGAAGCAGAGGCGAGCAGGCGGGGGACAACCTGGGCACAGTACCAGCCTGGGAGATGCATCTCTCACAAATCTGTGCTGGCAAGCCGAGCTTCTGCGCGGCTCGAAAGAACTTAATACCTTAAGATGGCATTACATTCATCAGTGTATGACTGGTAACACGCTATAGAGGAGCAGAACGCAGGCTCTGCAGGCCTACACAGACACGTATGCTTTCGCTCTCTCTCTCTCCCTCACCCACACCTGCACACACACACACACACACACACACACACAAAGTAGAAAACAGCACCAAGCCGGACTGAAGGGAATTCATTAAGTCAGCTGTGCTTTGTCTATTTGTGTTGGACCTTTGTCTCTAACTAAACAGGTCAGTGTGTCAATGTCCAGATAGAAAAAAAAGCAGCAACACACACACACACACACACACACACACACACACACACGCACACACACACACACACACGCACACACACACACACACACGCACACAAAGCAAACACACAAAGCAAAACACACGTATGAGTGACAGAGGGAAGGAGAGAGGAAAGGCAGCCAATCACAGAGTGAGGGGTGTGGTCACAGTTAACCCCACCCCCATGCTGGCTGGTCTGTTCTCAGAGCTCACTGTGCAGAAGGTCCTGTGTGGCCACCTAATCCTCTGCTGGTGGTGCGCTGTCCGTAAGAGGTGGAGGTGATGCTGGAGGAGTCTGTGCTGTATCCCCCTCCTCATCCTTCTCCTCCTCATCCTTCTCCTCCTCATCCTCCTTCTCCTCCTCATCCTCCTTCTCCTCCTCATCCTCCTTCTCCTCCTCATCCTCCTTCTCCTCCTCTACCTCCTCTTCATGGTGGGGCAGCCCCCCCCCACGGACCTCAGGGGGGTTACCCAAACAGCGCAGGCTGGGGGGGTCAGCTGGAGGCAGCAGTGTCAGGGACTCCACGCTCAGGGCGTCAGAACCATTGTCCAGGAACAGGGAGATGGTAGGCTGGGGCGCCGGGGTCAGGCTGGGTGCCAGTGTCGGGGGCGTGGCCTGCTGCTGAGGGGTGGGGCCCGGCATCTCCATAGGCTCCGCCTCACCAGGGGGATAATAGTTGGTTTGGTCCAAGAACGAGGCATCATCTGCTGAAATAACCAACGCTGAATATTAAATAACCAATCAGAAAGGACTCTCATTTGTGCAATAAAGAATACAGTAGATTAGATAGATTAGATTAGATAGTACTTTATTAATCCCTCGGGAAGGTTCCTCCGGGAAATTAAGTAATCAGCCATTTTCACCTCACTATAGATAACTAATTCCCTGTGGAGTATGAACTGATTTGAAATCTTTAGTTAATGATACCATGGATTCAAATGACATGGATTCCATCAGATTTTTGATCATAGAAAAGAAATCATTTGCATTGGGTAGCTTGGATCCCCCAGCCACAGAAGCACTAAGGGAGAAAGTCAAACCCTGAGGGGAACAGACAGTGAGAAGAGTGCAGAGAGATGGAGAAAAAAGAGAGGGAAGAGGAGGAGGAGGCCGGGACAAATAAGCTCAGACTGGGGGGGTCATATCCAAACTAACACCAGCTTACCGAGCTTAATGAGTGACGTGAAAAACACATGGCGGGAAGACAGAAATGTGTGCCCCCCCACCACCACCCCCACAGATTGCTGCATTCCAAGTCGTATCGCGATGGCCCCAGGTATAGCTCATGTTCAGGAAGTGACACTCAAGTGACCCCCCCCGCCTTAAGACAGAAAGAAATGCATAAGTGATTGTCTCTTTTATTAAGACTTGTTCTGAGTAACGCGGCCAGGGTGTTGGGAGTTGACCCATTTATGGGTTACTCTGGATGGTGAGCTTGAGTGCCCAGGGTTGTTCCAATACCTTTCCTGCATAATGCTCACTTCACTCACTATGGCAAGTGTGAGAGTTAGGTTCTCAAAGTTGTAGCATATGAGGGGAACATGAAGTGCCCTATATAGCATCTAGGAGAGTTGGGGTGGGGGCAGCAGACAGTTAAAAGGTAGGCCCTCTGTCCCCCACCAGTCCTCCCTTGATAGCACCCGATTCTGTGGAACATGGAGACCTGCCTGGTCGGGTGAGGCCACGCCGGCACGGAGCTCTAAACCCAGTGTCCGCCGTGCCCGGCCTCAGACAGACTAAACACCCTCCGCCGTCCCTTCCTGCCAGACCTGACTAGAGGAAGACAGAGCAGAGAACACAGGGCAGGCTAAACAGTGGCGCACAGATGGAGAATGGATAGGGGAGATCTGTGGGCAGGCAGTCAGGCACAAAGCAGAAAGCAAGCACAGACTGGGATTGTGTGTGTTCTGGGGGGGGGGGGGGGAAAAAAAAGGCCAACTCATGCATCATCAGCGATCTCTCCGGAAGAATGGATGCCTTAAAAAGAGGTTTTATTAGTGAGAGAAGTGTTAAGTGTGTCACTTCACTGGAAATGGGAAGTGGAAAAAGGGAACACAAGGCTTCTAAAAGTATCGATTGGCCTGCCCCCGAAACACCACGCCCCCTGGAAGACAGTGCTGCGGCTTGGACTGCCCAGGGGGGTGCAAGCGGGCCTTTTGATATCAGCAATGCCGTGGGACGTGGTAAAGCGAATGAAAGCAGACAGGAGCCACAGGAAGGCAGAGGGCAGGTGCATCATGGGACTTACTCTGTGGCTGCCACTGTTACTGCGGCAACCACGGTAACAATCAATAACCCGTACTTGGTTAGGCAGGGGGATTTTCACAATTGTCACATGAACAGACTGTATTTTTGATGCCACTATTTAAAGTGGTGGTATCCCCTTTATCAGTAACATTATGTTCTTAGGTGTATTAAATGATCTTGGTCAAAATGTCCATTCGTAGTATCGTGTTATACCTGGAAAAAGACATTCCGTGAGAAACCATTCAGTTCCTATGCGGAACAAGCATCACAGGAAACCAAAGGAATTCACAGCCCTGACTGTGGGGCTTGTCACTATAGCTACAGAAGTGAGCATGATTACTCACACATTCTTACTCTGTGACCACCCCCCACCCCCCTAGTTCTGTGGAATGGAGGACACCTGTCCCTCATTCCTGGTATTGTGTGTCAATTAAGGGCTGCTGCTCACAGAAAGTTTGGATTTCCCAGAAAGAAAAAAGTCAAAACAGTTAAAAACAGATAAACAAAGCTTATCCTGAGTAACACAGTCCGGGTGATGCTAGCTGAACAATCTATGGGTCACTCTGCATGACGAGCCCCTGAGTACCCAGAGCTGTCCCAATACCTCTCCTGCTTAATGTTCACTTGGCTCATTACTGTGGGACCTGATCAGCTATTTTTTGCCATCCTTACTAAACTGTGTCGATTCCTGCCCAAACCCCATCGCTCAAACCCCTGTCCATTGCTGCCCAACACGCCCCTGTGTCATTCAGCTCCGTGTTTCCCTGGAATCAGAGGGCTTCTTACATTTTCTTACCTCCTTGTAGCGTTTAAATTGGGAGGTTACACACTACTGTAACCAAAATTATCTACTATTCATGAACTTGCGGAATTACTTGTTTTATTTGGCAGTTTTATGCACATGACTCCACCCCCCCCCCATCTGAGACCTGAAAATGCCCACAGACCCCTTAACATCCACTCTCAGTCCAGGTCACTTCCGGATCCTTCCCCTGACCATGCATGCCCCGCCCTGACACAGGGGATATCCGCGGCCTGTAATCCTGCCAACGTTTAGTCAAACCTCGACGGGATTCGGACTCCAGTCACCATCCGATATGGGGGGCTGGAGATTTGCTGGCAGGGTCTCCTTAGACGAAAAAGCCCCAGACGTTTAGAAGGTGCCGATTCCTCAGCACTCCGAAAGGAGCCTGGAGCCCCCACCCCGTTTTTCACAATAGAGTAGGACTACCACTTGATAAAGGGATCATGTTTTGCAGTCAAATGGAAATTCGTAAGAGAAATACCAGCCAACACCAGACGGAGTTAGTGGAGACTTAAAAGGGCACTGAGAGCCAGAGAGACAAAACTTGTCAGCTGTGCAGCTTTTCTGGGAAAAAGCTTGTGTTTCGAGCAAAATGAAGGCGAGACAAGCAGACCGTGAGACAAGCAGACAGGCGAGAGCTGGTCCGCAGGTGAGAGAGACGGTCACGTCGGCGAAGAGCCAAAACCGGGGCCCCCGAAAAAATATCACCGCAACGTTAAAACGTACTGAGGACGGCTGGGCGACGGAGGCATCTGGAAGAGCTTTTTGCAGTGTGTGTGTGGCCCGACCAAGAATGCGCAGACACGCAGACGCACAGAAATTTAGGCTGCCTAGGCACGCGGACACACAGCTGCAGACATGCAGACGCACAACTGCAAGCACGCAGACACACAACTGTGAAATGTTTACATTGGTGGGGGTGGGGGGCAGCAAAAAAACATCCTGCAAACCCAGGCAGCAAGGCCTGGCACGGTAAACGTGCCGTAAGGAAGCATGCAGCAATCTGACTAAACTCACGCGCAGTGGGCTTTCAAAGGGGGTAGGGCCTCATGCCGCCCCTCCCAGACAGTGTTACCTGAGGGGCTCTGGGTGGCCGACTGAGCAGAGCCGGAGGCAGTGCTGGCAGTGACCGAGTCACAGCGACCTGTGCTGCCACTGGAGGGTGGGGACGGTGACGACAGGGGGGAGGGGCCCGCAGGCCCGGCACAATGGGCTACCGCGAAGCCTGCAAGATACAGAGATAGAGATCAGGGCGGAGAATGATTCTAGAACATTCCTTGTGCCGCTGCGGAGGCAGGCAGCGCCATTCCCACGGCAGCCCTGCCGTTAGCAGGCCTCCGAGCGCGACGCCTCTCCCCGGCAGCCGGCCTACATTCGCCCATGGCAGCACTCCAGCAGGCTTCTCAGAACCTGCCTTGCGCACAAGGAAATCCCGCGCATGTAACCGAAACTTGCAGATTAGTCAAAGCACACCCCCCCCCCCCCCCCCCCCCCCCCCCC
>JAODLC010000049.1:11914170-11931132 GCA_026781145.1 Hippopotamyrus pictus
ACCACTGGCAGATGGCAGAGTCCCCCATCCCCCCCCCCGCACCCCCAAGGACTCCCCTGCCGCAGTATGACCTGTGGCGCAGAGCTGTCAGCATGCTAACGGAACTGAAGAAAAAAAACAGGCAGGAATACTGCACGGGGTTCTAGGTATTCCAGTGCTCTGGAGCCCCCTACACAGAACCAAGGAGGACAGAACATCTTGAGTCAGGGATCACACTGGAGAGATGTCACCTGTAGTGACTGGCCAGCAGAATGGAGTCCAGCTGGTCCAGAGAAACAGAAAACCATCAGACTCGGGGGAAAGGGCACGTCTTCCCCTCTGGCTAGATGAAAGCACAAGACATACATTTCTCTATGTGAACTATAATTTTTCAAAAAGTGACGGATTGTCCCCAGGTGGGACAGACCCTCAACAGCGGGAGGATAAAGTTAAAACCGGGACTTCAAACGAATGCGAGCAGTACAGAGCAAATCACCAGGGCGTCTTCCTGCCACGCCTTGCAAACGGCCACTTCCATGACAGCCAAAAGCAACGTCTAACAAAACGTCACATGAATAGATTCCCATTTATCATTGCCCACACCACATGGAATGTGACTGGACCAGGGTCAAGGGCTCTGGTCCAATTTTCAGCTTGGCTGGTTGATTCAGAATAAAACTGCTTTTAATACTGTTTTTTTTCACCTTACTTGTTGACAGTCAAAGTGAACTCCTGCCTAACAACTGGGGAGTCACTGCTGAGTCACCTTGGTTACCTGGAACCTTGTCAACGGAGGTGAAGACGGAGCGTGCCCCGGTGGGTTCGCAAAGGCCACGCCGAGACTGGTCGTAGAAGCGGAAGGGCAGCTGCTGTGCTGATGTCTGGCTGAAGCCCAGCACAGCTTCCGAGGCTGGCTGGATGGGTAGGTCCAGGAGAGCTGGGGGGGGTGAAGATTCGCCCACTCAGACCATATTGCATTCACAGTGAAAGAACTTGTTCTTGGTAAAGACTCGCTTGCTCAGACCAGATGGCAGTCAGTCAAAGAACTGGTTCAGTAAAGACTCGCTCACTCAGACCAAATAACACTCACACTTAAAGTACTCGTTCAGTATAGAGTCACTCACTAAGACTAGAGAGCACAATTTAAGTACTCAGTGAGTGACTCTATACTGAACAAGACTAGAGAGCACAATTAAAGTACTCGTTCAGTAAAGACTCTCTTGCTCAGATCGAATGACAGTCAAAGGACTCGTTCAGTAAAAACTCGCTCACTGAGACTACTCATTTGTTACGGACTGCTTGGATGGAGACTCACCGGCTATCCGTTGCATCTTCATGCGCCGGGCTTGGATGCGGCCCTTGGCCAGCCGCTGCTTGGCTATGATGCAGCGGATGTGGTCGGCGAACACGAAACTGGCCTGCAGGATGGGGAACGGCTTAGCATGCGGGTTGGACGTGGGCTTGTGGATAGTGATGTTCAGGGCCCTGCTGTCGTCCTCAACGCCGGACACCTGCATGTCCTGCAGGCGGGGGGGGGGGGGGGGGGGGGGGGGGGGGGGGGGGGGGGGGGGGGGGGGGGGGGGGGGGGGGGCGCACATCCATCACGGAAGATGTCATTCACTTTGGAGTAGAGCAGACGAAGCAGCAGAAAAGGAAAAAATGCACAAACACACCTACAATAATTTTTTAAAATGTTAAAAATTTGCATGGCATGGTGTAAAACCTCGGAAGCTGATTTAAAGAGCCCACCCACCCGGGCCTGGCAGGGGCAGAGCCCAGTACCTGGAGCAAGCCCGCGAACTTGACCAGGCCCCAGCCGAGGCGCTTGCTGTCCGGTTCCACCAGACTCATCTGGTACACGTCAACAGCCAGGAAGCGCTGGGCCTGTCCAGCGTCCTTCGTTACTACCATGCAAGCGATGAGGTCGCTGTTGTCTGAATGTGGGGCGGGGCATTGGGTGGGGCAATGGGCGGAATAGGGGTGGGGAAGGAGAGAAGAGCGTCAGTGTAGGGTGGGGGGGGGGCGGACTGGCCGCGACGCACATGTACTGCACGGCGTTTGGAAGATCAGAACAAATCTATAGATGTGTGACACAAAAACGTAGAAGGAAAGAACACACAGAAAGATCGTGTCGGATCTTCAGACAAAATAAGACTATTACCCAGGTTACGGCATATGCGTTTCCAAACATTATCTAACTAGACGGAGGGCAAGATAAATCGCGCCTTATCTAATCTGGAATCGTAACGATGTGCCACCGCCACACCCAAACGAGCTCCCCCACTGTCTGTGAAATGGTATAACCCAGAACCAGGGAGCCTAGTAATGAGCGAGGGCGTCTAACCCAGTGACACTGGATGTAGAGCGGTTCAGAGACACGCGCGGTTCTCGTGCCGGGGGCCACAACCGACAGCACGGCGGGAGTTTTTAAAAGAATCCTCTGAGTCATCGTCCGCCAGGCGGGTTTCAGACAGCCGGGGGTGACGTTCTGAGAGCTGACTGGAGGTCGCTGTGGGCTCTGCCCCTCGGGGCAACACTGTGGCACCCCTCCCTCCGCGGCCAGGGTGAGAGCGGAGCGTGACTTCAGGGGAACTGCGCTTCACTGGAATTCACAGGGTACAGAAGCCTGTGTCTGTGTCACAAAGGTGCGGTGATGATGACGTTAATGAGTCAGCTGAGAAGGCAAGGCCAAGGACACGAGCGGTGCATGCAGGCACCTCAAAGCGGCAGCCAGAAGTACGCTTTTTATTCACCATTCGTTTCATTAGTTTTTTTAATAGCAGAGGAGCTGCCCTAAAGACCGCCGGGTGATCGTCTCTCCCCCTCAGCTCCGCTTCCCACTAACCAGGTTCCGAAAATCAGCAGCTTCTTTGGGATCGGTGCCCTGGAGACGGCCGCAGACCCAGACGCATGTGGGGGGGGGGGAGGGTGTGGAACCCTAGGCGTGTGTGGCTCACGGCGGCTCTGAGTAACCTCTGCCGCGTCTTACGGGGAAATGGGCCGGGGGAGGTACTTCCTGAGTGCGTAAAAATAGATGTTGCTCACAGGTAAAGCCAGCCCCATCATGGATTAGACCTCCGGCATCCGGTGCTACCCTGTTGCCATGGTGACACTAAAATTTCAGCCCCCCCCCGCTGCCAAACACAAACGTACCGTGATAAGAAACACCTGCTTATTCTGTCTGTACTATTATTGATATTATTAGTTTCCCCTGTTTTTCAGCACGCTATTTACATATGTGTGTGTGTGTGTGTGTGTGTGTGTGTGTGTGTGTGTTCGTACGTGTGCTCGCCGGAAGCAACCACAGGGCAAATCCAGAATTTACATGCGGTGAACGTCCAAAAGCAAAAAGCCGCAACACTGGATATTAATGCACGTTTGTCATGTCAACATTCTGCACATTTCAATAAGAAACATGGCTTATAACGCATGTTACTTGAATTTCCCAGAAAGCAGCAGTAATGACGGCATGCAGCTGTCTGTGGGGGCTGACAGACAGAGAGTGACCCCCCCCCCCCCGAGGGGGGCAGGGGATGTCACCGGCTCCCTCTTGAGGCCGGGAGGGTCAAGGTCAGACAGGGCACTTTTAATTGCTACATCATAGAACGTGGATGAGCATGAGGGGGGCGGGGACAGGAAGTGGCAAAGGTGGCCGTGTGCGTTGGCGTCGTCCCAGAGCATTACAGTAAAGCGCCTGGCGCAGACAGGAAAGGCGCCCCCCTCAGGCCCCCGCAGCTACAGCTGCCGGCCGTGTCAAGGAAAGATGAGTCAGAGATTTTAAAAATAACCCCCGGAGGGCTTTTAAAGAAGCGACAGGAAGCGAGGCCGTCATGCGTGTGCGTGTGTGACTCACTGAGATCCAGCACGTCGTCCATCTTGATGAGGTCCTCTGGACGCGTGAGGGGCAGCTGCGTCTCTGGCTCCCCCCGCAGCTGGAGCGAGAGCGAGCGCAGCATGAAGAAAACGCGGATGGCCTGCGCGAGGAGAAAGACGGCGGGTCACGCACAAGTACACACTGCCCCGCCACTGCCCGGATAAACAGGGAAGAGAAAGCGTCACATCTCCGACGATCCCAGGGCAAAACAAGCCCATGTTAACCAGAAAGCGGGCCGCTTCCTGTCATCACCCGTGACTACGGGGGGGGCGAGGCCCCCACACACAGGACCCACCCTCCGTGTCCGCTCCACATCTCCGCATGGCAGACGCTTGACGAAGTCGATGCCCGTCAACGGGGTCCCAGTAGGGGGCAGCAATATAGAGGCATCCATCATCAGGTATTCTACGTTGAGGGGCTTGCTCTGCAGGTACACACACGCACTTGTAATGCGCCTCTGGGCATCCTGGGATTAGTGCGGTTACAGGAAATGCATGGCAGCGTCGCTCAAGTACCAGGAAGCCTTCAAGTTACGGTCACGCGTCTCACTGAAGCGTTCCTATTCAAGGAAGCAACTGGACGGAGGGGGCTTAGCGAGAGAGAAGGGGAGGGTCAAAGGTCACGCCTTACCGTCATGCTTCTGTACTCATCCTCAAACATGTCCAGGAACATTTCCTCCCCCTGGAAAGAGAGGGTGGGGGGGTATGCCGTCACGCAGTGTTTGTGGGGGAGGTGTCGAGGGGTTAGCCCTCTGTGCCCGCCATCAGAAGGTTGTGGGTTCGAATCCCATGTTCAGTACCCACGTCTCCTCTGAGCCCTTGAGCAAGGCCTTTAACCACAAAAAACCTTCAGGGGTACCAGAGAAAAGTGCTGTCCCAACGCCTGGACCCCAGGCTTCACTCACTACTACATATGTGCGTGTGTGTCTTAAAAAAGGACAGCGAGATGGGCTATGTGAGGGGGAAAAAAAGCATTTCGATGGTGAATAAAGGCTACAGTGCGACCAGTAAAGAGCAGAGCGGACCCAGTGCCGAAAGATCCTGCCTTGCGCCTCACCAGTCTCAAGCGAAGCGGAGTCTGATCTGAGCCAGATTCTCCAAAGTCGTGGAGGAAACGTGAGGTGACAGCATGACTACATCAGCGAGGAGTTCCCTGTCTGTTAAGAGTGACGAAGCATTTCCGAGGAACAGCGGGGAGGAGTCACTGCGTGTGTGTGCTTACAATCGGCTGATCTGATTATATGACACGGCTGGCAGTGTGTAGCTAACGATAGCACACTGTCACACTAAATAAACAGCCCATTGTTTAACATAGTCACTGTTTACATACAATTAATACCTATGTAAATCGTTGAATCAAATTTCATGCCAACTGAGCTTAAACTTCCTGGCAATACACAACTGAACAAAACAGTCATACTTTATCCATTTCCACTGGGAAACTGGGTGTTCTGATCTCCATGACATGGACACAGGTACATATATACAGGGTAGAGTAAGGTCTGGGGTCTGAGACCTGGGTGAGCCAGCATCCAGCGATCCTACAGACGGACCCACTGCTGATACCACTGCTCTGCTAGCCAAAGGGATTTGAACCCATGACCTTTTACCAGAGCATGTACAAATGTGTGTGCCAATGGGGGGGGGTGGGGGCTTGCCTTGTAAAATCTTCTCAGCAGATGAAGGCTCTCCTCTTTGGCGCCCTGGAGGACAGAGAACAGCTTCAACTAATGAAACCAGACAGAGCCGGAATTTAAGCAATCAGACGGGCCCTGGTGAGTGCCAAGAATACCAGCAAACGAAAGTCACCCCACAGAATGCCTTCTTAACGGGTGGAACACCTCTGAAAAATGTCAGCAATGAGATAACGGGGTATTAACACCCAAATGCATATCTACTGTAGATATCCAAAAGGAAATGGTGAGCTGTTCCACCACCCCTCTCTCCTCTGAAGCAACATTTTACCTCATCTTACCTTACCAGCCTCTCAGGACCGGATATTCATGCTGAGGCTAATTTATCTACTACATGCTTTCTATGTGACTGGATCCTCACTGTTTCTCAGAATCAGCTGCTGCGGATAAACAATGACTGGGACGGTGAACTATGACTATGACTACAACCCGCATGACAGGGCCAGCCTGTATTCCATTGCAAAAGGTACAGGCTATTATCTCAGCGACAACAGGAGTCTTTGAACTGGAAAGTTAAAACTGAAAGGCCAGTGTGCACATTCCTGAAAGTCAGCTTGGATCTCAGTTAGAGGGCGTTTCCTCATCCACTTAATACTGGCTTCTTTCCCCCCCCTAGAAACAGTAACATCCTAAACTAGCAAAAAATAATAAGATTACCAGAGACAAGAAGATCCCACCCTCCAGTGAACAAAAGTGTAAAAAGGTCAATTTACTGAAGCCATGACCTTTCTGAAAAACACACTGACACCCGGCGAGTGATTCCTGAGGCGAGTCACAGTCAGATAACTGTGACTCCTCGTTGGCACGGTGACAGGATGGTACGGGATCTTGCCGCAGCCGGTTCCACAGTCTGGAGGTGCAGTGGACAGGTCCTGGTACGAGGCTCCCGATTTCGGGAGACCCCAGGGTTTTTCTCCCCGATTACCTCCAGGCAGGCCAGATGGACGTCCTTGATGATGCAGCCGGAGAAGGCCACGACGGAGCGCTTCAGCAGCAGGCAGGTCAGCTCCAGCGTTGCCAGACGCACCTTGCCGTCTGCAGTTGGGGGGGGGTGGGGTTGGGCACAGCAGCCAGACGTGACATCACAATGAACAAGCCAGCCTTCGAATTTCACTCCAGGTTCCAAAAGTGGAACACACCTACAATATGAGGGGGGTGCCTACCAGGTTGGGCGGCCTGGCTCATCACCATGATGAGCCTTTCAACTAACACCTGGCTGTAGCAGCTCCTCTCCTGGTCCTGCACGGGCAGCTGGATCTTCTGCAGAAGCTGCGGGTCGATACCTGCCCGGAGGAGGGGCCGTGAGACGCGCTTCACCTCAAAGCGAAAACTTGTCCCGCACCCTTTCCAAGTCCCCGTACGTGTGAATGAAATCCCAGCCAAGAACAGCACAAAATGGTTTCACTTTCATTATGATAGCGCCCCCCTCCGCTTTACTAGGTGACAGGACAGAACAGGCTTCTTGAACAATGTCAATGAGGGCCCCGCATGCAAACTGGAGAGAATTTCAGGACGGTATGAACTTGGAAACACACGTCATTGCCAGTATGATGAAAAACTCGCTACACAGCAGCCTGTATATTTGTGTTTTTACTCTGAGCCTTTCCGCACATCAGGGAGTTACTGAAGTTGCAGGGAGTTACGGGCCATTAAGTCGTCGTTTATTTTAAGCTCTTGTCGCCGGCGATATGAAGAGTGGGGAAAAAAATTTGCAGCAAAGTCTTCACTAGCATTAGCTCTTGTTCCGCTTGTATGAAACCGTCCCTTTTAAGTATTTCTTTGGTTTATTTCACTCCCCTTCCCTGGCACAGGTGATGATGGTGACCCTAAGCTGTCACTTACAGCCAGCTGGCCGTCTCAGATGGCACCCCCTGCTGGACATTTCACCTAAGCCCCCACCATTGACCTCACCTTTGCTGTGGGACATGGCGTACAGCAGACAGAGCACAAAGAGGGCGTAGTAATCATCTGTTGCGCAATCCAGTGCATTGTACACCATGTCCAGGAAGGGCCTGAGATGAAAGACAAGACAGGTTGAGCGCTGCAATCGCAGACCTGCGTTCAGAGAGGAGCCCGACCGTGACGTGGCAGTTTCCTTTTGTCGACAGAGACATCTGAGACCTGTGGGTGGAACTCAGGGACATATATTTACTTGAAAGAGTCAGAGAATTACTCAGAAGACCCCCCAAAACTTAAAAAAAAAAAAACACAAAACTTTCTCGTGACATCATAACAAGAATCGCAGGCGGCAGCATCACGGTGGCTGGACACGCCGCCAATCCTCTAGAAAAATACCCTGGACGGCCTTGTAGAAAGCAAGACGTCGTGAGTAATTCTGAATGACTTGCCGTCATCACTGCGAGCCAGTGTGAATATTCTAATAAAACTTCACCCCAAAAGTATGAAATGGCACCGACCCAACAGCTAACCTGGTCAAATGAGCGGTCAACCACGTCACCACACACAGACAACTGCGAATCACTTGGACTAAAGCTGCACAGAATCTGCATGCTGCTGATCAAGCGATACAATAAAATGATCAACTCTGCAAAACAGAAACAATATTAAAGGCTGATGCTTTTTACTTAAATAGCCCAAATGATGCAATGTTTAGGATGCTTCAGAGGACGACGCTGCCATATAAAACTCCCCCAAAGCAAAGCCAAAACCACGATCAATATTTAACGCAATCCCCTTAATTTGCGAACGTCGTCAAAGTGGCCCCAGGCGTGCATTTTGAATGAGCTACCGGGAAGTAGCCTCCTTGCTAATAAAGGAACAATTAAAACTGAAAGCTGCTTCTGTAAATGACTCTCATTTATTCCCAAGGGGCTGATATGCTACTCTGATAAACTGGGGGCCAAATCCTCTTTGAGACCGGAAGCTCAAGTTCCTGTTATTGGTGAGATTGCCCTTGATTGCACCTTTGAGTCCTCCCCAACACCCCTCAACTCCCCCCCCAGCACCTGCCAAGGGCCCAGCGCTCCTCCACCCACCTGCTCCGCTGGCCGCCGGTGCCCGCTGCAGCCGCCGCAGTCTTCTCCTCGTCCGTGATGTTCTGCTCCGTCGGCGCCGAAGGCTCGGACACCTTGCACTTCTCCATCACCACCATCTCGATCTCTGCGGGGACACAGGGGGTCGGCAGCGGCTCTTAAGGGACCTCTGGGTGGACGTGCTTTTCCCACGCATTCCGTGTGACCGAGCGCGACCGAGAACGTGGTTTTTGGAGTCCCGTGGGATCGCCGTCACCGTGTGGGTCGAGGCGCAAAAGCTAATTACAGGAAGTCATCATAGCCGGATTTACGGTGTGATTTAGGTCACTAACAAAGACCCGGGGACAAGTCGGGGTATTCTGGAGGTGGGCCAACATGAGCAACGTTTGCCTTATGATAATGTTATAATGAACCATGTCAGGTTCCAGTCACTGATCCGGATTACTTGAGCTGTTCATTTATAGGTGCGATGAGGGTATACAGAGGGTATACGGAATACAGAAGATCTGGCCGAATCAGTCCACCTGGCCCCTTTAAATGGGTCTCTGTAGGACCCTGAAAGGGGCCAGCTGGACATCATTAAATGCTGGCACAGGGCGGGACACATGGGCACCTGGAAACCTCGGAAATATCTGCCTCTGCACAGCCAATAAAGGTATCATTCAAGGTCACCGATTCCTTGATGTTACTTTCGTTTCTGCAAACGGGCAAGGCCATGGGGCTGAAATACAACTATGTAACACACTGCTTTTGTTCCCTTCTACACATATAACAATGATATCGAAAGAACGGGCTCGTCGCGGCTCCACCCCAAGCGAAGCTGTGGCCCGAACTAAGGAGTAGCCACCACGCCGGACACCGAAAAAAAAGTACGAGTCTGTTAAGTTTTTAAACCCAATGTCCTTCAGAGACAGAGAGAAACAAAGACATCTGTTTCGCTGACTGCTGCGGATCGCCTAAGCTGCAAGCTCAGCGGTGCCACCTGGTGGCGAAACAGATCTATGGCTGCATCATCCTAGAGTTATCAGCCTAGGGTTGCTCAAGGGGTCAAAACTTTGACTACTTATTCTCATCACTTCGTTTGACAGAGAGATCCCTCTTTAAGACAGACATCAAAAGAGCCTGGGCTACAGTGTCACGAACAATGTTAGGCTCTGTCCACAGCCCATTAGGCTCCGCCCATCCCCACTAGGGTGAATAAAACAGAGCATGCATAGTTAGATGTATTTTGTGTGTGGTTGGCTGTAAGCTGGCCCAAAACTGCTGAGAGAGCAGGCGAGCAAGGAGAGGCTAAACACGCAAGTAAGTTTTGGAGTTTTCCTTTTGTTTTTTGTCTGGACCATCAAAACAACAGCTTTGTTTAATTTTAATACCTGGAAAGTCCCATACAGCAGAACAAAATTCACCCCATGACACCCTGGGTCACATGGTTTTTAATTCCTGAGTCTACATGGCTTTCGCGGTCGGAAATATTACCCTGGAAACAGACACACAATGCTCACTTGTTTTAGGTGGGGTACTGCATGCATTGTATGGGGCAAGAAAATTTGGGATTATACAACCTATCTGCAATATTTGCATTTAAGCACCTGTGGTCTGTACTACGAAGTGGGGTTACTGGCTTATCGGGGTAACTTGTCGGATTTAAGGTACCACAGTTTAAATGTTCATATTCGTCCACTTACATTTTGCCCAGACTACCTTAAATCCAACAAGTTACCCCGATAAGCCAGTAACCCCGCTTCGGCCACTGGAGGTCAGGTCACTGGAGTAAAGTCAATATATCCATCAAGTATATATTTTTGCACCCAGGTCCAAAAAGCACTGATGACCCCAAACTGCTGGGGTCAAAGGAAAACCTGCATGTTACCCCCGAGTCTTCTAAGAAAAGGGGTCCTGCTTAATGTCTCGGAGTACATTACTCAGTGCATGTCGACAACTGGAATTTGCTGCAGCATTATTAACATTATCAGTTCA
Organism: Hippopotamyrus pictus; assembly: GCA_026781145.1. Taxonomy (NCBI): domain Eukaryota; kingdom Metazoa; phylum Chordata; class Actinopteri; order Osteoglossiformes; family Mormyridae; genus Hippopotamyrus; species Hippopotamyrus pictus. The sequence continues at coordinate 11,924,687 of JAODLC010000049.1, forward strand.
TGTTATGACTGGAGTACTGACCCTTACTGCTGTGCTGAAGTCTTGGGTAAAAAAACGGGAGAAACCTCAAGACTTAATAACTGTCCTTAGGAAAGTCAGCTAATGAGGTAGAAACTTTACCTCACAATGGCGACGGCTGTAGCTGCTGAAGGGTATTTTTTGTTATTAAAGGATAATGTTTCCTTCACAAATACACAGAAGTAACAAATGACCTCAGAGCCTCAAGCCTTTCTCACACTCCCTGTCTTCTGCCTGATTATACTTTGACTCCCATTCTGGATTTGGACTTTCAACTTTTTTCCATGACAAATAGGAGGATGCTGGCGCTGCAAACTCTGCTTAACTTCCTTTTTCCGCGATTGCTTTCAAGCTTTGGCACGCCAAACCTTACAAGTCAGTATGAATGTAAACAGATCGAGGACTGTGATCGAGGACTGACCAGCTGACAAGCACAAATGATCGCATGCTCGGAGAGAAAAAGCGAGTGACTGCTGAACAGATGAAAAACATGGAATGGACAAGGACCAGGGCACTGGCATCAGAGGGCAGAGAACCAATGAAATGGAGCCGGGGGCGGGGCCTGGAACCACAAATCAGGCTGGAATACAGTAGGCTGGAGCACGGCCATCTACCACACCTAACCAGCAAGCTGTGTTACTGATGGCTCAGGTTTACCCTTGGGTCTAAAATGCACCTATGGTTTATTTTTTTTAGCCATGTTATTTGGCTAGTAGACGAGGCTTACAGGTTTGACACCCCAGAAAGCCACTTACCAGAAGAGACTTAAGCCAAATTGATGTACCTGACCCAAAATTGCATCCCAGGTACCTCCATCATGCGAGCAGCCCTTCCTCTAGCTTGCGGTCGGACGTCTCCAGATTTACCCTGTGTGTCTCTCTGCTTCTCTGCACTATAACCGGCATCACCCCTGCCTTATAACTTGGTGGTTGGTGACTGGTTGCCGGGTGACGTGGGCTGATGTGGACTTGAGCCTGGAGGTTCGCAGAGCTCACAGGTTTTCTACTCTGCTGACTCAAGAATGAAACTAGGGTGAACTGCAGGCCAAAAGGCCCCACAGTCTGTAACCTTTGACCCTGAGGCTGTTCGCCTCTGCTGGCCATTGCGTCATTCTCACAAGCTGGTATCTCCAAGCCCTCCCACCGCTATAACGTCAATACAAAAGACCAGCATATCCCGATTCAGGGCCGTGCTTCATTAACGCCATCCAGCTTAGTGATCCGAGGCACCCCAACGCCCCGCCCTCCCCCAAGGCAAACGAATGGGACAGAAACCCGGACACAAGGCACTCACCTTCCATCTCCCCACTCGTCTTGCAGCCCTTCAAGCTAGCCTCTGTACCTTTAGCCTTCTCTGGGTTGTCCGAGCCTTCCTCGGGTTCCTTCTCCTCCTCCTCTTCCTCGCCCACGTTCTTGTAGTTGGGCCTCTTCGGCGCCCTCTTGCGGCCTCGCTGCCGGTTGATCTCCAGCGAGCGTTCCAAACTTTCCGCAGGTTTAGTGAAGCGCCGGACGCTCGCATTTGACTGGGCACAAGGCAAGCGACGACGATAATTAAACTCAGCTCCATTACAAAGTTGCAACTTTGTTGTTTTTATAAGCATAAAATACCCAATCTGACCCAGGGATTGTGGACCATCATTTGAAATCTGAATCATACGGGCATGAGATGGTGACTCAGCAGGAGATGACGAGCTGCTGTCGCGGGTGTGAGAACATCCTGGCCGGGTTCTGGCCGGGTTCTGGCATGGACCTGCCCTCAGTCCAGTTTACTTTGAATTCACTGGTGGGTTGTGGGGGGCGACGAAGTACTTCCCTATACCAAGTGCATTCCTACTCTGTGCTCCACAAGTCTGAGAACAGTCTTGGCACAAGAAAACCATCTGGGTCACATTCATCAAGAATGCCGAAGCAGCGTGAAAACGTGCTCTGGAGAAGGGCCAACCATGCGTGCGTGTCGACTGCCGCAACTCACAAGAGAGTGTTCAGCGGCAAGAACAAGCTAACAGACCAGGTAAAAACGCCCCAGGGGAGGAAGTCACTTTACGTCAAGACCCTCTTTAAAGGTGAACAACAATCAACAAAGCTACACGAGAAAAAAAAAAAAATATAAGAAAACCGCCGTCGACATGCTGGAGGATTACCGAGCGTATTTGGTTAGCACCTCGAGGTTACGTACAGGTAACTGTGTGCTGCAGTTTCGTCAGCACCGCTGATAGCATCTCTCTAGATCGATGACAAACATTCTGAGTAGCGATGTGGTGAAGCACTTCTCAAAAACGAAAAAGGGAAAAAAAAAAAACAAAAAAAAACACACAGTTACCGCGGTGCGCATCTGTCCGGCTCATGCAGCTATAAAGGCGCCGATTGAACTGCGGGGCAGCCATGCAACCTGACATCCATCCCTGATATCCTGTGGGTGCTCAGAGTCTCGTTCCAATGCGTCGCTGCCCAGCGCAATACGAGGGGGTTGTGTGTGCAGGAAAAATGGCTGGTCACAGACTCAAAAAAATCCACAACGGCCCAAAGAGGATGGAACTCACACTGAATTAGCAGCCCGTACTACAGAATAAAACACCACAAAACGTCAGTTGACTAGCTTGCATTGTGTTTTACATTCCCGAGGCTTTGCTGTGATAGAATGACAGAAAAGTGCAATGCATCCAATCAACAAATAATCAGCATTAGCGGTGGCCAGCAGCACTGAGCACAGAGTTTGAGAATTCATACCCAGCAGGGCTTGAGGCCAAGCGAAACCAAAGCAAACAAAACTAAACAAAAGAAAAACAAACTCAACAAACTGGTATGCTGACAGTTATAAATCACACGAATAAAATGCAAAACATTTAAGGGAAAACCACTTCTACAAAAGCCCATCCTACACGTTATGCTGCTGCTGCAAATTTTAATCCAAAGATTTTTGTTTTTTATCCCTAACACCTGATTAGAGTAATGCCCCAACTTCATAAATATAAAGAGGTTTTTTTTAATGGCACAACAGGCTGCATGCTGCCTGACCAATCCCTGCGACATCACAGTTCCTGATCTATGCAGGAATTAACCAAAGTAATTTCCGGATGATTTGGCGACTCTAAAACGTCATAAAGTGCTGAGGCACAAAACACCAGAGGGAACTTCTCCAAGACGACAGGAGAAACATTTCCTGTTCCTGTTCATTGCAGCAGGGCAGAGCTGAATTTCAAAGGAAGACCTTTAACAGCCTAGCGTGCATATCTGAAGAGGAGCATTGTGTTTAATCTGCAACGCTGCAGTAATGAATGACTCTGCCCGGATATGGTTATTAGAATGATTATAATGATGATAATGAAGCATATTGCCTGCACACGAGTGACCAGCGCCCAACTGGGGCAGCTTTCAAAAGATCTTTATTTTTAGCAGCTCTGTGTTTGGCCAGTCAAAGAGAGAAAGACATTAATACTAACTTCCACTCAGACACAATTTCCATCCGCCCAGACGGGGGGTTGAAGCATCTGAGCGATTCTCGCTAAAGACATTTCACTTTCCGCATGCCCCGTACTCCCCAACTCATCCGGCGCCTTGGCCCACATCTGCCGGCCATCGTTACCACGACGATAAGCAGATAAGCCGGGCACCCGTGGTTATTATCACGCGAGAGGGGCCTGTGTACAGCTGTCTCGCCTCCGATTCAGGAGGAACCAGGTGGGAATAGCAGAAACAGCCTCACCTAGGTGAGGCAGACTCAGTGCTGTGCGAAATTCGCACCAGCATTTCACTCATGGCTCCAAGCCGCCATCGCGTTGGACTGCAAGGCTACCGGCCTTGAGCACTGAAGCCACTTCTTGGTAACGCAATACGGAAAGTCAGAGCCTGAACAAGGACGCTCCGGACCAGTCCAAGAGCGACTTAAACGGGCCCCAAGCAGACAAACATTCAGCTGTGCACCCACAAAGCCATAGCAATCGCGTTTCGTGAGACTGTTATTTTTTCGTGAAGTTCTCATGAACTTTGACACATTTCCTTGTCAACACGCCAGCTTTTTTTTTTTTTTTTTTGAGAAATCTCTTAAAATAGTTTTACAGCAGAACTTCTGCAGAAAAGGGTCATGTGACGAGTCAGCAGCCTGGTCCTGAACATGCCCGTGACACTTGCGGTACCAGAATCCCCCCCCCCGGGTTAGTCTCAAATATATTCATGCCCTTTGGCTGCACTACCTGAAATACGTCTGAAGCAGAAAAAAAAGACGGTCAAAATAATGCAGAAGGAGCCGAACACGGGTGTTACAGGTGCCTGGCGGCGTGGAGTGTCTTCCTGTTTTCACCACGTCAGGTGTGTAGCTGCAACAGCGAGACATCTGCCCGACGGTGCCATGGCAACAGCACTAAGGAGGCAGATTAATAAGTCCTCAATTCTGCACCTGCGGCGCAGGTTCCTGCGAGATACCGGCCAATCACACGGCAAGAGGGACCCAAAGGGCTGATACAAATGATGATAAACTCACATGCACATACAGAGGGAAAAAAAATCTGTGACCCCTTTGGATTTCTGCATAAATTGGATGTAAAATGTAAAACCGAAAAGCAGACCACATTTTATTTATTTAGTAGATTCTTTTATCCAAAGTGATTGAGAAAGAGAGTCAGTCAGTGCCTAGAGCAATTGGGGGTTAAGGGCTCCACTCATAACTATGCCAACATGGGGATCTGAACCAGCGACCTTCTGATCACACGCTGAGATACAGGCCATTTCCCAGGGGGGGGGGGGGTAACCGTGGTCAGTGGCTGCGGGGTCTGGATGCTTTGCAGCCATTGAGACTTCAGTGAATTGCAAATTGCATCAGAATATTCTGCAGAAAAACGTCAGGGCATCTGTCTGGGACCTAAATCTCAATACTGGGTCATACAACATGAAGATGACCCAAAATGCAGGAGTAACCAACAGATGAGCGACTCAAACAGAAGGAACCCCCAGTTTTAGGACAGATTAGTCAGAGGCCAGAGCTGAATCCCACTGATATGCTGTGATCTGAATTGGGCCAGAAAGCACAAAAAAAAACACTCATGAACTAAAATAGTTTAGGATGAAGAAAATGAGCCAAAATGCCTCCCAATCACTGCACAAGGTCTGATCCACAGCTAAAAAAATGAGGTTATTTCCAATAAAGGCGGTTCCAATAGTTAATAATTAAAAGAGAAATCCACAAATTCCAAGTGGTCACAAGCTCTCAGAACTGAACATGCAGGATAAAAATGCTCTATGGTACTGCAACCCAAAGCCAGTTATCCGGGAAGGTCCGCTTCCTTCATTCCTCTGAAAGAGCCTGCAGCTCCAGACAGACACCCTCTGATGCATTATTTCAGTTTTACACATACGGCCCAGTGGGGCCGCAGATTCATTAAAAGATATCCTGCTGCAATTCTAAGAAACCAGTAAGGAGGGAAAGAAGGAAAAAATAAAAAAGTATTGGCAAAGAAAACTAAGAAAGCCGATTTCTCGAAATCCCGTTTTTCAGAGAAGAGCAGTTTTTTGGAAAAATCACAACTGGCAAAGGTGCTCATTTTCTTTTTTCTTTTAAAACTTTTTTCACAGAAGATGACCTCATGGCTACAGAGCACGACTGCCTGGCTTCCTGCCTCCCAGATCTAAGAATCTACTTTCAGCATTAAATAACCTGATTACTGCAGAAACCAGCAAGACAAAACAAAAACAGTCACTTACGAGGGACAATTTCAGCTTTCGCGAGATAGGAAAGCGAAGTTCAAACAAGCTTCTTGGGAAAGGCAGTCATTTTTCTATGTTAAGCTGTTCACCTTCACAGAACCCCAAAAAAAAAAACATATACAGCATCCCAAGTAAGAGTTAAAGAGTTACATCACTAAATGAAGTTCAGGGCCTTTCGTAATGCGGCGTTTCAGTTTTTATAGCGAACTTGGGATAATACAGAACAAACGGAATCACCGCGTGTCACAGGCGGCTGAGGTGATGATTCTGAGAAACAAGCACTTCAAAGGGCCGTAACCCGAATTGCTGCTTTCCCTGTACTGTACAGAGAGCTCTGTGAGGCAGCACTCATGGTCTGGTTTGGCTACATGCGGCCAAAAAAAACGGGGAATCAAAAAAAAAGACTCACTCAGAAGCGTATTCAAAGCACCTGCCAGTGAGGCCAGGGGAGGGGTCCAGCATGTCACCCCCAGTCTCCCTCTCACCTAGGCAGAGAGAGCTCACACCAAAGGAGAACCAATCTCTCCCCCCCCCCCCCTTCCTGTTGCTGAAAACAAAATGCATGCTTTCTCTAAGGTTTACAGGAAAGCAGAGAAACTAGGTTAGAGGAGGTGCAGCTCTCAGAGCAGGTATCTGATCGTATCAGCGCTCTACAGGAAGCTGGTCCCGACCCCCAGCGGTACTGGAAGGAAACAGAAACCAGAGTTTAACCAGAATTAGATAAACCGCACC
>JAODLC010000049.1:11941209-11956138 GCA_026781145.1 Hippopotamyrus pictus
CCGGGGGCCCCCCCCCCCCCCCCCCCCCCCGAAAAGGATCACCTTACCTCATTATAGAAGAAATGTACGGTGTGATTATTAAGCTTCAGGGACAAGGTCTTCAGGAAGGAGATATAGTATGCCATGATCTCCTCGTCGGAGAAGTCAAACTTATGGACGATGATGGAGTTCACATGGTTGTTGGACAGCAGGTAATCTGTTTGCAAGAGGAAAGGAGGGGCACCGCTCATAAGCGGACGCTAGGAGGCGCTGTTGTGCTCGACGCCGGTCGTCGGGATACTTACAGAGCGAGGTCTCGTGACTTATGTTCTCAAAAAGTATGTTGAGTGTCTGCAGAAGCTGGACGCAGACGTAGCGGCCGGACTTCTGCCGCAGGATGTTCAGGAAAAACGCGAACATGTTCTTCTCCAAAAAGAAACTGTGGGAAGTGAGAAACAGACATTAGGAATCGTCGCTGTCACGGTGACATGATAACAGGCCATTTGCCATAGGCAAAATCACCTAAACAAGCAACACATTGAGGCTCCCTGTTAGCCGCAGAGATCTCGATGGAAGATATCAAGTACGTGTGTGGTGATGCTGATGGATCCATAACTTGGGGAAGTAGTATCATGTGAGGGCTATGCAATACAATCCTAACTTAAACACAGTTTTAATTTGCTTCAAATTTATTTTTCCCAATGCTTATGCTCAGCTGAAAAAGCAGGGACTAAAAACAATTTTAATTCTTCCAACAATGTTTTTGGACGCATGAAAAATGTTTCCAGGAAAAAAAACCCGACATTCTCTACTTTACCTTCATGTTTTTGATCTGAACCACAAATTTCATGAATACATATCAGAATAATTTTACGTCAGTGTCCCAATCGCTATGTGCCCAATGTATAACCTGTATACATAAAAATTCGGTTTGAAATTGATTACAAAAAAATTTCAGAAGCAAATGTCCGTCTAACTACGGTCACGTAAAGGTTTAAATTACTTACTCAAAGACGGAGCTGTCATTCTGGTCACCCCAAATAAGGATTTCGGTTATGGAGCGAATGGTTTCCACCAGGAGATTTCTGTTGTGGTCGGTCACCGTGGTGTTCTTTGTCAGGACGTGATACATGTACCTTGTGGGGACAGGAAATGCAGAAATGTATGTATAAGCTGCGGGACAGATCATAAAGCCGCTGTCACCAAGTGTCCTCTGCAGGAGACTCGGGACATTTTTGATCCGACCGGAATTTTGTTTTTTTTTTTTTACTGTGATATAACACTGACAATGACACTGTCACAAAATGAAGATTAGTGTCGACAATAAATACAGGTCGGTTTACCAGCTCATGTGTAGGGGCGTAAGGTAAAACTATACTATCTGTCGCCAAGTTAAATAACACCCGTTAAATATTGGTCCCGTCGCTGCTGGTGCCTACAGATTAGACATAACTGTAACTACGATCAGGATAAATATGAACCGGGCTCGCATTTATATTGCAAAGCTACTTAAGCATTTAGTTACGTACACAGGCAAGTCGTTCATTAATGATTTACACACACGACTTGAAGAGCTTATCTGACCGACGCTTTTCCTGTTCCTTAAACCCAATGTGGGGGTCATCAACCAGCCGTCCAGGTAGAGTAGAAGCTAAGCCAAAACTGGAAGACACATTGGCGAACACTCACTTTAAATGCTCCAAAGAGTGGATGCTCTTGGACTTCCCCTGTCCTCCCACCCAGCTCCTGGACCGGCCGAACATGACTGCACTTCAATTGTTCACGATCCTCGTAAGTGTTGAATCAGTCCATCGTAGCGCTGTCAAAACGGACAAATCCAACAAATAATGCAAAGGTTCACTGAAATTCGGGAACAACACCTTGGAGTCCGCACTCCCCCATTTCCAGATTAACCACAGCAAATGACTGACAATTCCGGGTTCTTGCTAATGCATTTCGGGACTTGGGGTTTGTTACAGTCGCCAGCGGATGGATAACTGCGCGCAACACACTATGTTTCCCAGAAGCCCACCAAACGAATCGTCCGTTCACGCTATGACGTTTTGAGAACGGTGACAAGCCCCCAGCAAGCTCTCGCTGCACTTGGCTTTGGTGGAACCTTATTTTTAAAATCATTATAATGTCTGAAAAAGCTGTAAATGCAAGACGAGCAGGACATGTTTTATGATAATAAAAGTCACTTTTACGTAGTAGTTGCATTTCTGCATTTATTAGTGTTGTTGCATCGGCCATTAAACACCGTTAGGTGAAAAAAAGAGCAGCAAGGAGGCGGGATTTGGTGGAAGTGGGAGCTCAGCTGACCAGTTAGACCCAAACCAGGCCCACGACCGGCACTGCAAAGGCAGCGATCTGACGCAGCTGAGTACAGCGTAATCCTACACGCCGATGTGAAGCCATTTATAAAAGCCATAGCTCTGTTTTTAGCCGTGCGAGTGACACAACGCAGAGGGTGACATGCATGCAGAGCGAAAATGTCGCTCAGTCTCCGTGCTGTACCGTGATTAAGTAACATGCCTCTTCCTGACTACGTGCTGCCGCGTCCTTAACCGGCCATGACAATGCTTGGTTCTGTGTTGTTTTTTCTGCAGCTACGAATCTTGCGGGATTTTTTGTAAGATGTAGTTAAACCGCATGGCGAATGTTACTCAGACTGTGTTTCTGCAACCCACGTCCCAAGGCCCGCCGGGGCTTAGTGCTGGCTACCTAGATGCCGCTTCCAACTAAAATTTTTTTTAACAAACTGTCATGGACAACTTAATACAGTCGGACGGTGACGGTGCTGACAGAAGTTATTTTCCAAATGGAAGGATCGCTCCATTTTCGTGCTTGGCTCCGGTCCCGTTCGTCTGAGGTTTTTCTATGATCCAGTCAGTCTATGCTCAGTTAGATTCGGTGGAATCGCTGTTCAACGACTTTCCATATATGTTTTATCTCGGCCTGTTTTTCGTGAACGTCTTAATCCTCTACTACGCCTTTCTGATGGAGTACATAGTCCTCAATGTTGGCATCGTCTTCCTGCCAGAGGATATGGACCAAGCTTTGGTGGACCTGGGCGTGCTTTCCGACCCCGGCTCGGTGCCCTACGACACCGACACGGAGCTTGATGTGTTTGAGGGGTATCTGGAGTGACCATCGGCGAGCCCCGCCGGGACCGACAAGTGCGCTGGAGAACGTGACTGGGTTCTGCCATGAGCGGGCCGGTGGCTGGGAAGGTTACTGCGGCGTCTCAGTGTGCGCTGTACTGGTGCCGTGATGATTCAGCACGAAGAGGTCGATTAGCGTCCGATTTACCCCAACGTTTACCATCCGACTGTCCGACACATAAAATATTTGTCGCAAGATTAACGGGGCGGGTTCGATCTGACGCAACTAAAAGCAACGTACTTTACTAAGGCTTTCTGTTAATTCTCATTGCTGCTTTTCTGTTGCGTGAAGCTGTATATAAACCCGTTTTAAAAATGCTTCCTATAACGAAGGACGTTATATCAGTTTAAAATGTTTTGACAGATGAACACAAGTCGATGGACTGCTGATTTAAAGTCCAGCTTACGTCACGTGCTTTCTCCAGTTGCCTTGGAAACGCACCCTCGATGGACAGCATGATCACTAAAACTTCCTAGAGGCTGAACACGCAAAGCAATACTAACTTAATCACTGACACAAGGAGAGCAGTTTTCTTCGGTCTGTGTATTATTAACTTATTTTGTAGCAAGTATAATTAATGTGCAACTACGCTGGGCTTATATTTGAGCCGGGAATCTGATGTTATGCATCAAAAGTAAAGACGGGGGGTATGGGGTGTTTCAGGACAATGGGGAATTCTATATTTTTGATGGGTTAAGATTCTGTCTTAATCTGAAAATGACGCTATACTGAGCATGCAAATTTTGCTAGTTTATTTTAAGCATCCACAGTGTGATACTGTCCTTTGCACTGATGGTGGGATCTTGTCTACAGATACAGACTTTTTTTTAAGTATGATAAAAGTAGTCTCCTCTTTAGCAGCATGAGACTAATAAAGACTTTCATTGTTTTCTTTAACTCTGGGATAGTTAATTTCACATTAAAATGTGATGGGTGAAAGAATAGTCCTGCGTGATATGGATGAAGTGTTTTCTTTGAACGAACCGGCATATATTGGGACAGATAGTATGTAATCTTTGTGTGTTTATTGGTTGCGCTACAAAAATTCGAATTGTTATTCTCCGGTAGTGGAAACATTTTTCACAAGCAAGCTGGTATTGGAGAAGTATGTTCAGCACCATGGTCTCCATTCATATTTACAGTAGCGTACACTAATGTTTGCTTATGAAAAAGACATATCAGTAATGGTATATTGCAGTTCAACAAATTATGTCATCAGACTAAATATTTCTGAGATCAAAAAGGGGAGCAATATATTTTACCACTACTGGAGTAAATGGTTAAATGCATCCGTAATACCTTGTGCAATTAACGGACATTGCTGTCATTTTTCAGCTCTGACTGAGAAGTAGGAATAAAATTAGCAAATCAGAGAAACACAAGTGGAAGAGAATATAAAAGTAATGAGAATAGAGTGGAATTAGTCAGTTAACAGACAACATAATGCCAGCGATAACATTAATGTACCACAAAGGTACAAAAATGTTCCTGAGTCCTTTTCTGTACTTTAGAAGGTATGTTTACCTATAGCTAGGGTACAACTGGCAGACCCTTGAAGGTACAGCCCCAGTGACAAGTAATTGTACCCACAAAGGTACAAATTGGTACTACTTTTCTGACAGACACCAGACTCACAATCCGCTTTCAAGGGCAAAATGGCAAAAGTACAGGCATAGCGGTGTACCAAAGGAGGAAATGTCAAAATTGGTTTGCGTAAGAAATACGTAAAGAACATCTGACATTAACCAGAAACTTTTTTTTTTCTAAAAAAAAAAAAGAAAGAATTTCTTCACTGCTTAATAGCCGTCGTACAGTGCCTGCCTATGTGTAATGTAGGTGCCTTATGTGATCGAGTCCCTAGGTATGGTTTCAACACTGGTAGAGGCCAATTCAGCCCAAACACCCACCCCCCCTAAACATAGAAATAGAAATAGGGACATATCTCTCCTGGCCGTACCGAAATCGCCGCCCTTGGATGAGATACACAATCAGTAAGGTAAAAAAAAAAACAGCAGAAATATTTACGTATAAAATCTTTATTCTGAAAACGAAAGCAGCAGACTGATTTTGTTTTATTGCTACGTCTCACCTCAGTCACCTCATTTAGTAGAAGAATAACAGTAACAGTCAAAATTATGCTTACAGCAAGAATGCAAGAAATATCTCGACTCGCAGCATAAACAGCAGTAATACATTCAGACTCACAGTTCAATAGCTGCCATTGGGAAGAAATTGGAGTTGCAGAAGAAAGTGAATTGTGGTATAATAATCATCATTACAAACATAATTGCAATGATTACATTGAGGCTGTTACTGCAGTTCAGTTCATTGTTAGTAAAAACAGTGTCTCACAAAATAATTTTGTCTGCATTTAGTGTCCAAACAAGTAGTATATAATAAACAGTCAGGAATTTGTAAAGGAATTTTGACCAATAGACCCGTCTATAAAGTATTTGTTGTTCGCACGCCGTGGTGCGGTCAGATTTTTTGTACATTGTTTTTGTCTTTGTGCGATAGTTATCAGCTATAGTGACCTGATCCTCGGATCCTGTTGTTTGAGGTGCTCAAGGACTCCATGGGGAATGTAATGATTCCACATCCTGTTTGAGAAAGGTTCCTCAGTGTTAATATCAAAGAGGCAGCAATCTCCAACAACTCCCGTAATTTCATTAACTGACCTATTCAATATTACACCACCTCCACCATTGTAAATCACCATAAAGAGAAGGCGTGTAACATGCACACCAAGATTGTTTAGTGCTTTGTTTAGTGGTGATTTGTATAGCCGATTTTGCAGGTATCATAGGAGCATCCTTTAAATACCGGACTCCTGATTCAGAATCACTGAAATTATCCATTGTGCAAAATGGCTGACCTCACAGTTTTCATCCTTGGTGCGTTCTTCAACCCATGGCTCAGGCTCTGTGCCCCGACATTGGTGAACCGGTTATCCTTGACACTGGGTAGGCAAAACCAAGGGTGAAACACAGTTAGGACGGGTCAATACTAATTTACCCATCGCCTGAACTCAGTGATCCACTGCAAAGAAATGTGCAATTTCTTTGATACTTAGGACTGTTCGGTTGCTTAGCAGACTTCCTTCTCTGTGACAATTAATTTTATGCGGGTGGGTCTTTTCACCAGAGCAGTTAAAGTGCTCCCCTCTGGGGACAGCCGGAGGGCCACATGGGAGATACACTGACACTGTTTAGCTTCATCATCATGGAGGAGAGGGTCTAGCCCTAGATCTGTGTCTCCCAATCCGGTCCTCAGGGACCCACAACCGGTCCACATTTTTGCTCCCTCCCAGTTCTGGGAGGGAGTAAAAACATGGAAGGTCTGTGGGTTTCCAAAGACCGGATTGTGAAACATTGCCGCAGAGTAATAGATACTTCTGCTTTTTGTTCCAGCTAATAATAATAATAAACAATGCTAACAGAATGAATTTATTGCATATTGATGTAAGGAAGCTACAGTGCAGCAGTTAAAGGTTCAGTCCAATCCGCTAAGCAGGGCTTCCCAGGTTTTTCATGACTGGACTATCATACTCCGGTAAGAAGGGGAGGGCTGCCTCCGGGCCAGATTTGATACACTCAGTCCCAGGCTGGGGATTGAGAACCTCCGCTCTAGAGGGGGACTAGCGTATGTAACTGCTGTGCTGTATGGGAGCCCAGCCAGGTGCCCTCGGGCTACGAGGCCATGCGTTGAGGTGCTACGCGTGTTAAGGTACTAAGGCCCACGGGGGCGGGCCTTCGGAAGGCAGACTTACTCCAGGTCCGTCAGTGACTGGATGTCGGGCAGCACCTTGGCCAGACTCTCAGCCCCGCCATCACAGATGAAATTGCTGTACAGGCTAGAGGGAGACAGGGAGAGGTCAGTCATGTCAATATCGACGCCTCGCCAATGGCTAAGGGGCACCTTGCAGGTGTCTGGCGTTACCTGAGACTATGCAGCGAAACCAGTGAAGGCAGGGCTGGGGCCAGCTTCTCCAGTCCTTTGTCTCCGATACAGTTCTGGGACAAACTGGGAGGAAATAACTATACTCAGACCAAACTTTTCTAGTACAGCACTACATTTACATTTACAGCATCACACTGTACCATCATGTCAATACACAGGTGTCATTAAATTGAAGCAAACTGATTCAGAAACACTGCAGTATATTTTACAGGACTGTGAAACACATTTCAAGACATGCCTATTGTGTCTTCCTGTCAGTTAAATTGAAAATATTTGAGTTAAACTTCTCCCTCAATTAATAATATTAGTGAATAATAATATGTTTCAGACTGAGACGCCATCAAAGGAGTCCCCTGTGCTGCCTGAGTTGAGTGCCAGGCTCACCCTGAACTGCAATTTAAGCAGTGATGGAAGATGGAGGGATGCATGGGGGTGACCAGCGGTGGAAAGTTCAGGCCCAGAAAGTTCAAATCCAAACCAAGGTTTTGCTGAGCTGCTACGCCACCTGCAGTTCAGGCTAGGTAATGCCCCTGAAGCTAAGCTGGTTTGGGTCTGGCCAGTACTTCGATGGGAGACCAACTAGGAAAGCTGGTCCAACTTGCTGCTGGAAGAGGTGTTGGTGTGACCAGCAGGGGGAGCCCATCCTGTGGTCTCCGCGGGTTTCAATGTCTAGCGCAGTGACGGGGACACTGTGCTGCTGTAAAAATGGTGCCGTCCTTTGGTATAAAAACAGCCCAGGTTCTGATTCTCTGAGGTCAAAATAGATCCCTGGGCATCTTTCGAAAGAGTAGGGGTGGTTTGGAACTCTGATGTTCTGGCTAAAATAGCCCACTGTGGCCCTTTCAAAAATCTGGCCTCTTAATCATCCCCTATATCTAACTGCTGAATTCTCTCCTGCCCCTTCACCACCTTAGTTACTGTGTGGTGAGCGTACTGGTGCAGAACGGCTGCCGTCGCATCATCCAGGTGGGGGCTACACAGAGGTGGTTGAAGTGGCTCCTCATTGCATCTCTAAAGCGCTTTGGGTGTTTGAAAAAGCGCTGCATAAATGTAACTTCCATTCATTCAAGGTTTTGTTTCAACCAACCAGTTGAGTATAAAGAGTCGTAGTCACAGAGTACTCACCCGGCTGGTTGAAACAAAACCTTGTCCTAGATTTGTACTTTCTGAGCTGAACTTTCCACCTCTAGAAGTGGCTGTGAAACTTAGTACTGAGTTGGAGTAATTATTAAGGTAACTGAAAATATTCTTATATAATAATCCTATGTGGGGGGTCCAGATCAAGACAGGGACCACAGATATATAATGCTGTGAAAAAGTATCTCTTACTCGACATACAGTATTTGGATATTAATTTACAGGCAATCAGTGTACTATCTGAAGGATCATCCTCATAGATCCAATTGAGGCCAGGTTGTCCCATCAAATTCTACACGAAAGCTGACCAAAGGATGCTTCTGGAAGTCTCCAGGAACCCCAGAGCATCATTAAGGGATCTACAGGCAGCCACTGCCACAAACATTAATTTACCAGTATTGTTGAAATGAGAATGAACTATTTGTATGTCCAAATATGCTGAACAAGATATTTCATGGTGTATATGCAGGGGCGTTGCTAGAGATTTTCGACCCCATGAAATCATTTCATATTGCCCCCCCCCCCCCAGTCCAGATCAATCCAATTATTTTTCTGTCACTCAGGGGCCCTTGGAATCATCCAAACCCCCCCACTACGGTGCCCCTGGGTGTATGTAAATCAGTTCAGCACTGCCAATACACTGTACTAGGTTGAGAAGCAGTTACCCACTTGAGCATTTCCAGAGAGCTCAAAGCTGACAGAACAGCCGCCAGTTCTTCTGCTCCTCTGTCTCCGATTTTATTGTCCTCGAGACTGGAAAACACAGAAGAAACACAAAATGTTAAAAAGCAAAAATTTATAGGGTGACCCAAACATATCCATGAGAAAGGTGCTTCATTGACCATCAGACTTGTGTCACCAAAGTCTTTGGGTGACAGCTGCGCGATGAGATGATGACCGGGGCTTACTCAAGATGCTGAAGCCATTGCAGTGCAGGTAGGACCTCCATGAGTTTGGTGAAGCCCACAGGTCCATTTGATGGGCCTAAGCTGAAGAAGCAAAGCACACTGGATGACTTATATGGCTCCACCCCCCTTCACCACAAACCCCTCCCTCAGAGGTAGCAGAGACCTCCACCAGAGCAGATGTTCTCCAGAACTATTCCCCAGCAAAACCGTAGAAGAGTCACCTGCTGTGACCTTCTGCTCATACCTGAGTTCCAGTTTCTGAAGGTTTCTCACAGCGGGAACATCAAAGGTGGTGTTGCCCACCGATGGTTCTGACCTCAGATCACTGAAAAGACAGTGCAACTTATTGGCAAATGATTTAAACACAAGTTGCATGACACAGCTCTGACAGTCTCTCGAAATGTCAGTCAGTGCTCATGAGTGTTTACTAGGGCTGTGAATAAGTAAAAAATTATGAGATGAATTTCTGTAATTAATCACCATCTCTCTCACTTTCAAGATCTTTTCAGGGTGAACAGTACAATGCATATGCTTCAGTTGCAGGAATACTCCATGTTATTTGCACTGCCTTTTTAAAGTAAAACACATTATTCAAAAAGAATCCACTGTTTTATGTTTCAACGAATGTAATAACATCTAAATGTACTACTTGGGGAAAAGATTTCATGGAAAGTTCGACTGATGCCAATAGATCTGCTGGTATGTTGAAACAGACAGTGAAATTAATCATGAGAGGTGGCTGGGGGCTGTGGGATACGGTTTGGGGGGAAATTATTGCTGCAATAATTTCTGAAGTCAGCCATTTTACTGGCCTTCAGTATTTACCAGACAGCTTGGTCTACAGGTCAAGTGATTCCCCCACTCCACCCACCTCCTGTTAGCCCTGGACTCCTTTCTAAATGAAAATACTCATCAATACAACAAGATGATGGGGACAGTTGAAAGACTGCATGGTTGACATTAAAATATTACCCCGTGGATATCTTTCCTCCTCTGTAAATCCGCACCAGCAGGATCAGATGGTCTACATGGTCCAGATGTGTGGCTTTTAAGGGACTGATGGTGAACTTCCTGATGGTGTTTTGCAAGAGCTTCTCTTCACATTTGTTCTGCAGATCTTCCCACAGATTTATTGTGTCCTCTATCGACGCCCTGAAAGTAGAAAAATGAACAAGGGACCCTGTCTAGTTCAACCCACAAATGGTGTCATGGCATCAACAAAGTAGTGGTGATGGTTAATTTATTCAGCTCTCCGATTCCTGACCTGAATGACTGGATACACTTCAGCCCAAGTACGTCTCTCAAGCCCTGGAGACCAATGCCGGTGTCCTGCAGGTCGATGGAGAAGCTCCTCTTCATGTCTCTGGCTTTCTGTAGGAAGTGCTGAAGGACAAAGACGTCCGGTGAGCTGAGCTGGATGCCGCAGAAGCGCAGGTCTTCCGGAAGGTTCCTGACCAAGTGCCGCGTCATGGCGGCGTCGGCAGCCTCATAAACGCAGTGACACAGCTCCATCAGCCGGGCGGGGCCCAGGTCGCCGGGCTTCAGGCCCCGCAGGTGCGTGGCGGCAGCTGCCTTCTTGGCCACCACCCCCGCCGTCGCCTCTACTCTGCCCTTCTGGAAGAGCAGGCCAAGGGCAAAGCGCCACGTGGCCTCTAGCCAATCCGTCAGTAGCCGTCGCCTCTTCTGAGGCCCCGTCATCTGGGCCACCAGCGCCTTGTCGCTCACATCGCGGGACTGCACCAGGTGCCGGGCAGCCAGGAAGCTCTGCAGCAGGGGGTGGGCGAACCCGTGACCCTGCCGCTCCTCAGAGTCCTTCGCTCTGGTGAGGTACGGGGTCAACAGTCCACATTTTAGCCCAAATTCCTTCAGCTCTGCAGTGTCCTTGTGATCCAGTATGGAATTGTGGTTCTTCACCCCAGCCCAGGCTATGCAGCAGAGCTTACTCAAGTGTGTCCTCTGCTGGGCCATTTTAGGGTCTTCTCCTTGAGTGTCTGACTGCATTTTTTTATCAAGCACCTGTTGGAACAAGCTAGTGAGTGTTGAGGGCAGTCTGTCCGAGTGCTTGAGAAGGAAGCACATATACCTGCATATGAGAGGGTTGGAGCAGTGGCTATACAGGTACCGTTGCTTCTTCAGTTTCTCCAGGGTCTTGTCACCTCTGTCTCTGAAACACTCTGAGATATACAGGGTGATGTTTTCCGGAGAGTAGCTACAGAGCTCCACAATTCTGTCCACCTTGGCCAAGAACTGGTTGAAGACCCCCTTAGGCCTGGCCAAGATCAAGAGTGTACATCCGCGGAGCAGCTTCTTCTGGAATATTCCGGAAAACAGTTGCTTGACGCTGAAGCGTTCCTTAGTGTTGCAAGTGGCCGGCGAATGTAGAAGGCCCTCTGGGTCCCTGAAGTCGTCGAAGCTGTCGAAAACGATCAGGACTTTCTGGGGGACGCTGAGAACATGTTTGAAGATGGCGGTGGTGTTTTTGTAGGGTGGGGAGGAGGACAGATCGAACAGGAGCTTCTTCAGGCTATAGGTTGTATGTGGAAGGTTAAGCACCTTGCTGTCAAGCACAAAGATATACTCGAACTGTGGGAGGTTGCCATCTGCCCAGTCCAGACAGAGTTTCTGCACGAATGCGGTCTTGCCCCCACCGGCCTTGCCGAGCAGGGCAACCAGCCGGCCAGCCTTCTGCCCCATGTCCTCAAAAAGCTCCCCCTTGTGTAGCCTGGCCCTCTTGCTGTCAGCATTGCTGAGCACCACCAACTCCTTCTCCAGACACTTGCTCGCGTTCTTCCCAGTCTTAAGTCGTATCTGCCTTTGGACCAGGGGAACGTCGATGTACAGGGACTCCACGGACATCTCGTTCTCTGGGTCTGTCTTCCGGGCGATTTCCCTCATCAGGGCCTTGACTGATTGAGTATAGTCCTCAGCGCATTCTGGGGGGGGGGGAAGTTAATTTAAAATCAATCCATCTAAATCAGTGTTTCTCAACCTGGTCCTCGGGGACCCCCTGACAGTTCATGTTTTTGCACCCTCTCAGCTCCCAAAAATTTGGCCTGTCTGGCAGGCAGCTGGGTGGGAGCAAAAACATGACATATATGAATTGAATGTAAAAGCCAGAACTCACTGGGTTTTCCCGGCGCAGGTTCAGATGGAGGCGTTTGGACAGGCGATTCTTTGCAAGACGACGTATCTGCAAATGCATATCCGATATCTCCATTTAATATTTTTCGCTTCTTCAATTAAATGTATACTTCTGTTCAACACTGGTGGATTTAGGTATGGACAACATAGGCAGTGTTCGCACAAGAAAATTCGCAATGGCGACATTTACGTGCTTGGCTTTCTATCGCTCATTTGCTTGTGACGTCAATGATATCACGCCACCGTGTGGGCTGATTAACCTTGTCGAAAAGGGCACCCTGGTCGCGGTTTGTGAGCTAGGCAGGCTACCATGCACATCAGAAGATGGGGACGGGGGCGGGGCTCGGTTGACCTCAGGTCGGCTTGCTAGAAGCCCGAGGTGGGTGGGGCGGGGGAATCAATCAAATAGCGCATCTCTAACTTTGTACAGTAATTAGTTAAGTTTTAAATTCTACAATTTTTTACTTGCATTGTTCCAAGTGTCTTAATAAAAATGGCAGTTACTGCTAAATGGGGCTTTTCTTTGTTGTTGGGGGGGGCAGCATGTGGGAGATAAACAAAACATATTTGGGAAGTGGGGGTGGGGGAGGGTCGGGGTGCTGAAGGGGGGGTTTGCCCAGCGCCATACAGATGAGAACTGCTACAGCTGTTCAGGAATGTTTCTGTGTTTGAGGTCAGTGGCGAGATGAGTGAGGTCACTCGCTTAGATTGTGGGTTAGCTGAGGCTAATGTCTCATGGATGGATATCACAGGAGGTACCTCTGGTGGGAGATGGGGTGGGAGTCTGTTCCGGAGATGAGGCTTGGAATGCACCGTCCAAACAAGAACTGCCCGGGGTGGAGACCATGAAGTCAGAGGGAACTGCAGCCCCAGTGCCTGATGGGTAAAAAAAAACACAGGTATAAAACTGAGCTCAGTGTGACATGACAGCTTGAAGTGGCTCCGCCCACAGAGGATCTGTAAACCACTCGCTGGGTCTGCCTCTGGGCTGGGGTTCCAGATGTGCCGTCTTACCAGGAGACTGCGGCATGATGTGAGTCAGCGGTGGCAGGTGTGACTGGGGCACTATGTAGAGAAGGACAATAACAGAATGAATGGAACACCATCGGGATTCACACCTGTCATCCTCCTGCTGCAAAATCAATCCTCCCCTTAAAATAGCGCCACCTGCTGGTGACCATGAAATAAAGTAATACTCTGCGTACCTATGACGTAAGTGGGAGGTCCTGGATTGGGCACGGAGATGTTTATGACCTGCTGTGGGTATGTGACGGCTGGGATAAGTTGAATCGCAGTGGCACCTGTGAAAAGACGTGGGGGGGGTGGGGGGGTGAGAGGGAAATCCAGCTCAGCCTGGGGGTGGGGTTTGGCTTTCCATGCACTCACCCTCACAAGCGTTGACGAAGGCCGTGGAGATGGAAAGGGGCAGCAGGTGGTGGATGGTCTGGAGGAGTCCCTGGGGGGGTGGCAGGGCAGGCCCATTTGGGGTCTTAGGACTGCTGGGGGCTGGGAGGAAGAAACAGCCTTTTTTCATTGCATAGCCGTGAGACGTTACTTCGAAGACAGAAAAAAGCCCCAAGTTCCAGATTTGGCCTAGATAACATGAACCATGACTGCTACCGGAAATAAGAGAAACCACACTTCACCGTTAGCAGTGTTACTAACTGCCGTTACGTTTCACCCTTTGTGTGATAATTATTTATAATTTCTATTTTGTTATTTATGAATTAACCTACAACTGGTGAGTAAGAGCTGCTCTAACTCAAATGTTGGAAAGAGACGTAAGCAGGGCTGGGGACTTAGCATAAGGTAAGTAGCAAAACACTAGCTGGCTAGTAAACAAAATTGCAAGTCTGTTTGTTTTTCTAACTGAACTAGCCCAGAATAGCACCAAAAATTCTTCAGTTTCACCCCAGGGTATAACAAAGTATTGTAACAGACACACACACCAGCTATTTTATTGGGTAGCTTTTAAAAATATATAATTTGTCTGGATACTAAGCTTGATATACCCATGTTTGACACTATAAAATGATCTGTCATTTTTGTTAGCTGTCTTTGTTAATCTTTGGCTGCCTATTATCTCTCAGCATTGGCGTTTCACGTCTGGAGCGTGGGGCTAGCCCCATGTGAGCTGTCACACGCCGTTGCGAGTGCAGCTCCGCCCACAGGCCTCGCCACGCCCTCCATTCCACCTTTGCTCCGCCTCCCCGTCTAGACCCCGCCCACGACTCGCCGCATGCGCCATCCGTCACGTCCGTCTCCTCGAAGTGAAAAGCCGACAGCAAGACATCTCAGGAGCGCTGCTCATTATTTGCTATTATTGGTTTGCTTTCTTTGATTTATTGTCTATGACGGTTTTTGGTTTATTGGGTTTTCTGATTTTTCGCCTCGCCCCTCTCTGTACCTTCGCTTTGGTTTATTTGCCGTTTGGTTTCGATCTCTCGCCCGGTTTGCTCTGTGTATGTTCTGTGTGTGTCAGGTCAATGATTGCCATTTGTTTATGCCGTGTGCTGTTGTTTGGATAGGGCAGGGGTAGGGAACCTGATCCATGGAGAGCCGGTGTGGGTGCGGGTTTTTGGGATGGCCTCTCAATCAGCCAATCACAGTGGGTCCCCAGGACTGGAGTTGAGAACCCC
>JAODLC010000049.1:11959298-11974874 GCA_026781145.1 Hippopotamyrus pictus
AAAAAGAAAAGACTTTTGAAAAACGCCAAGGCGGGTGGGGCACTGACAGTAAGTCTTGATGAAGGTTTGCTGAGGGGAGGCTGAGGAGGGAGGAACTACAGACAGGGTGCTGGGCAGCCTTGGGGGGTGCGGGACGTGACTGAGGGCATTCATGTCTGGTGCAAAGCAACAGAAGGGCTACTGTGGCACAAATGGCAAGTAATTGTGATGATGATTATGGGAATTTTAACTGCCCACATCTTTTTTGACATTGTCTGCATGCCTGGTGTCGGGCAGCCAGTTGACATTGGACCCCCAAGGTCGTTTATTTCTCCCTACTCAGGTGTTGTTGGCTCCTCTCCTCCGCTGTCTGTCTGTCTTTCTTCTTCCCTCTCTCATTTCTTTGTCCTCCTTTTTGTATGGAATCAGATTTGTGCCGATATTATTAAGCAAAACTTCTCACTGAAACAAAAGAAATGTCATCTCAAAAGTAAAATTTATAACTTGCAATCAAATGTATAACTTGTAAATGTTATTTCAAAAAGTAAAATTTATAACAACTTGCAAACAAATTATTGGTCTTTTGATAATGTTTTCCTTTGTTTATGCTGTCTCAAAAGTAAAATTACGCTGCCAGCTTCCTCGCTTGCGCTCCCTGACTTTTTGTTTACATAGTTCTTCTGACACAAACTTCTCGCGTGGACGGGTTTTTTCAGGGAAAAACCTGTAAAATGTATAGTGTAGCACAAACAACATCAACACTTACACTTTGTTAATTTTGTTGTCGGATCCAGTAAAAATTAGTTAGTATTAGGTAGTGAATGTCCAGTCCGGCTGTTAATTAAAAATATCTGTGGCGTTGACCTGTCAGTCAAAAACTTATTAGCCAATGCGGATGCATCCCTGAAAAAACCCGCCCACGCGAGGAGTTTGGGTAAGAACTGTAAACAAAACGTCAGACAGCGCTAGAGAGGAAGCTGGCAGCGTAATTTTACTTTTGAGATGACATTTCTTTTGCTTCAGTGAGAAGTTTTGCTTGATAATATTGGCACAAATCAGGTTACATATTTTTGCCTATTTCTGTATTTTTCCTGTAACGCACCACTACACACCCATGTAAAGCACCTTGGGCCGACTATGTTGTGAAAAGATATATAAAATAATTAATGGAACTGAATAATAAATCATGACATATAGTGCGTCAAGCCCTGCTGTGAATGGGCCTGAATAACCGCAGGCCAGTCAGAGTGCCCATCCTATGGAACGTCACTGCATTCTGCTGCACAACCACCCATTTTTCCGCAAATGTTTGTAGCAGAAGACTGCATAACTGTGCGCTTACCTATACAGTATAGCTGTGTCGGTAATGGCATGGGTATGGTTAAATTAGTTAATTACTATAATTAATAAGGGTGTCCACTTACTTTTGGCCATATAGTGCAATTTTAACCATTTGTCACCCATGCATAAATAGTAAAGCTTTTCATAGCATTTTGCGCTATTTCGCACTTTCAGATTAGATGCCAAAATGCGTTTCATTGACCGTGTACTTGTACTTTGTGCAGAGACAATAAAGCTGAATCTAACCTATAGTCTGACGCCCATGGGCATAAAATACGGGGAGATGGAGGGTTGTAGCCCCCACAATAAATCAAAACCAGCTAATACAACCCCCCCAATGTTCCAACCAAAGTTACGCCCTCGTTGATGCCTCTTGCATGACCCCACCGAGATTTGCCCTTGGATGATTAGTTTCTATAAAAACATTTTACGCCATTCATTTCTGTACCATACATCTTTGTTGCGATTTTAAAATGATCCCGAAGCAGTCCTTCGGATGTACTAAATCCGACAACGTTACCTGCCGAGCGGATTTTTGTTTTTGCACAAACCACGTGGTGCTGTACACGGCACTGCCAGCTGGTGGAAAATTGGTGACTTGCAGGTATCAGGTCGATATTCTGCCATACTTGAATAACTGAATCTTTGATCCTGTGGACCTCATTTTGTCACAAAGTGGATTGGTCTGGGTAAACCACGACACCACTTGTGAGACCAATTTGTTCAATTAAGGCGGAACGCTTGACAAACCTTCCATCCATCCATCCATCCATCCATCAATTCATTCATCCATCTGATCCTCTGCATGCGCGCAGCAAGCCACGACATGTTAGTTTACAACGGCATACCTCTGAGACAAAATGAAAAATCAGATTAATCAAAAAACATCTGGCGAAACATGCAGTCGTGCGACCTCGATCCACAACAGATTCGAGGTACGTGTTCACCAGTTATACCTGCTGAATTGATCTGCGGCAACTTACGATTTCCATTAAGCCTACATTTGGTGCCCGATGACAATCATATGTATACTTATGAATTAAGTAACGCTCTACGAATTAGTAATGAAATAACTTTGCACAAATAGTACCTAAATTATAAGTTCAATTTTACACATGCAATTAGACACGCACATAAGAAATATAAAGTATTGTAAATGAATCATTTCTAAATATATATGTGTGTGTATATATATTTTAAACGTATAAATATAATTATTTATTGTGGTTAACCTAGGCAGCCAGTTCTATCAGCCTGAAGTTATTAAGCTCAATACGGAATTCCCCAAACATACCCCTACAAGTACAGCAAAGTTTACACGTTTTAAAATCTATTTAACGAATACATATAAAACCACAAAATGAACGAGAAATTATAGGCAACATATACTATCTTTACAAATAGAATTACAGAAATTACAGTAAAGTGCGTCAGAAATGCGCTCATTCTTTTAATACGCGTGCGACACAAATATTTGCGCAAAAATTATACAAAAAGTGAGAGCTTTACCTGCGTCGTATAAGTTAAAATTCCAGCTTAATATATTTATAATTATGTTGTTAGAAGCCCCTTTTTAACGAAATCGCAGAGGAGGCTGCTGCTGGTGCTTCTTGGTGAGCCTCAGAGAAATAGGTTTTACCAGTTTCATTTTCGCTACCATTCAGCCGTTGTTTGGTGAGGTAATAGTCAGTTTTCGGCACACTAACAGATGGTGTCAAACTGTATTAATTTATATTTCTCCGCTTCGGGTAGTTTTGAAACAGGGCAAAATTTGCGCGTTATTGCAGGGGAACGATGTTACACAAAATAACTGGCTACACGGACGAGACAAACTTCCAAAACATTTTCTTTTCAAAACGTTTGCTTACATTCGATCTGCCATCACTTGTCCCGGCAGGTAATATGTGCTCTGGCGCCAGAATTTTCGTAGCGCGGGATGGTAGGATGATAATAAAGAGGTGGCATTTGTGGAATTCAGGAAGACGAGCGTCAAATGCTGTAGTGGTCATGAACATATCAATATGTTTTGCACAAGGAAATCAAGTGTAGTCTGTCTCACGATAGGTAACAGAAATTTCGTCGCTTTAGATTTTAGGGGGGGCGGAGGCTGAAGCGTTTTAGACAATTAAACTTTACATCAGGTCTGAGCCAGGCGTGAAAACACAGACTGATGCAGAACCACGAAAGAGACTGACGCACTAATGCACAGCAGGTTTGCGAGCCGTCACTGACCGTTGGTGGATGGCTGGCAGGATGCGCTGGCGCTGTCCCGTGCTCTCTCCAGCACCGCTCCGATGGCACCGCAACAGAGATCCCAGTTCTGCCACACAGGCAGCGAAATCCTCCGTGCCACATCCTCGGAATCCCACTCCTGGGAGAGCAACAGGCAGTAGTCCCTGGAAAGGACGCGAGCCTCCGTCAATTCCGCCAGGAGCCTCTGAATCTCCGGGGGCGAGGCCTCCCGCAGGGTCCTCTTAACCTGGCCCAGGACCTCTTTGAAAGGGATCATGGCTGTGGCCCCCCAACCCCTTCCTCTGAAGGGCTGTCGGATCGCACCCCCTGGGCCTGGGGATCTCAAACGCGAGCCACCAAATCACATGGGTGCCGATGTGACGAGCGAGGACCCGAAAATGAGACGGAGGCGGTAGATGGTCCGGGTCGAGATCCAAAAACGTACCGGAGCGGCACCCCAGGGAGCTACCTTATCTAGCTGCCGAAAATAAAAAAGCGTGGAGGCTGGATAGCAGCTGAGTTTCACATGTGTTTTTTTTTTGTGATTTGGGAAACCATCGGATGAATGCTGATTAGATGGTCAGCTGGGACATTCTCTCACTTCGCCTTTTTGGCCACTTGGTGAGCAGAGACAATACCTGCCTATTTCTAGATCTTTTATCATGTTGCCTAGGAGTGGCACGTAAAACCTGCAGCAACCAAACACAATATGTGACATCGGCAACTGGCACGCCGCTCTAGCAGGAACCAAGGAATTCACGGAAGATTCCAGAGCCTCAGCTTGGGTGTGGACTCAATCGGTGATTCTAATGTGGCACTCAGAAGTTAAGCTGAAATGGTACTGCAGTACGTGGGGTCGCAGCAGATGCCTCCCCTCCGCACAGGAAACAGCCAAACCACCATTTTCTGGTTTATCGGCAGCAGTGAGTGGTTGCCATTCGGTTATGTGTCAGGCTTTACAGTGGTACTGCTTGGGAATACCCAAAGTTCATGGTTGTATATGATCACTGTATGACAAGCCACCCACAGGCTGTAACAGTAATTTCCAGAATGTTTGAAATAAATCTGTCAGATTATTTATTATTTTATTCATTTGGTACACACTTCTATCAGTTTCTGCAGGGTTAAGGGCCTTGCCCAGTGGCCCACCACGGAAATCGCTCTGCTGACCCTGGGATTTGAACCAACGCCCATCTGATCATAGGCACATCTTATTTAGTGGCTGAGCCACACAGCAGTAGTGCTATTTGTTATGTAATGTGGAAAGCCAGGTTTAACACCCTTTGGTAATGAAGTCCAGTGGGTCGATCGTTCAGTGTGGTACATGGGGGTGCACTATTTGACCGTTACCAGTGGAACAAAATCGTCCTTATCACCCGCTCAGCTGTGTCTGAGCAAACAGACACCGTCCGTTGGAAACCCACCCTCGTTAAGCCGTCCATCCCTCTGGGGCTTATGCATCTACCAGTACTTTCTCTTTCATTCTCTTCATTCTGCATGAGGAAATCAGGGGAAAACTGCAGGGAAGTCCCCCCCTCCAAAAAAAAAAAAAAAAAAAAAAAAAAAAAAAAACAAAAAAAAAAAAAAAAAAAAAAAAAAAAAAATAGCCTCCCAGACACAATGTTTGGCAACGTTAAATATCCCTGTTTTATACTTCACAAAATCCAGTGGCTGTGTTGACATTTTCCAGTTTGGTAATTTGGTTTGTTCAAACAGTGGAAAATAAGGAAACTGGTACAGTTCAAAACATGCCAGCTACAACCGGGCAGTTATAAATTGATTCAAAGCAATTAAAGTTCAACCCAAGGAGGTGTTGATGTTTCACTTACTGCTCTTGGTTCTGGCAGTGAGCAGGGCAGTCACTCTGCCAAACACTTACAGTCAATCCAGAAAGTTTCCCCTTAATCACTCCTTCCACATTTTATATTACAGCCTTATTCCGAACCGGATTACATTTTTTTTGCCACTAAATTCTACACAAAATACCCCATAATGACAAAGTGAACAAAGGTTTGCTTGAAATTTTTGTGAATTTATTAAACATTAAAAAAATAAACAAAAAATACCATATGTACATAAGTATTCACAGCCTTTGCTCAATACTTTGTTGAAGCACCTTTGGCAGCGATTACAGCCTCGGGTCTTTCTGAGAATGATGCTCCAAGCTTGGCCACCTATATTTGGGCAGTTGCTCCCGTTGTTCTTTGCAGAACCTCTGAAGCTCCACCAGGTTGGACGGGGAGCGTCGGTGCACAGCCAGAGATCTTCAATCGGGTTCAGGTCTGGGTTCTGCTTGGGCCACTCCTTTGTTATCTTGGCTGTGTGTTTAGGGTCATTGTCCTGTCGGAATGTGAACCTTTGCCCCCGTCCGAAGTCCAGAGCGCTCTGGGGCAGGTTATCATCAAGGACGTCTCTACATTGCTGCGTTCATCTATCCCTGACTAGACTCCCAATTCATTTTGCCAAAAGTGAGTGACTTGTGACCCCAGGTGCGAGTCCCCCCACCCCAGCTTTACTGGCCACGCTACCAAACAGGCCTGATTGGTAGAGTGCTGCAGAAATGGGTGTCCTTCTGGAAGGTTCTCTCGCCACAGAGAGCTCTGTCAAAGTGACCGTTGGGTTCTTGGTCACCTCCCTGACTAAGACCCTTCTACCCCGATCGCTCTGATTGGCCGGGCAACCAGCTCTAGGGAGAGTCCTGCTGGTAACAAACTTCTTCCATTTATGGATGATGGCGGGCACTGTGATCTTTGGGACCTTCAATGCAGATTTTTTTCTGTACTCTTCCCCAGATCTGTGCCTCGATACAATCCTGTCTACAGACAATTCCCTGTACTTCATGGCTTGGTTTGCGCTCTGATAGGCGCAGTCAAGTACGGGACCTTATATAGACAGGTGTACCTTTCCAAATCATGTGCAATTACTTGAATTTACCACAGGCGGACTGCAATCAAGCTGCAGAAAAATCTGAAGGATAATCAGTGGAAACTGGATACACCTGGGCTCAGTTCAATTTGTATTTTGCGTAGAATTTTGAGGTAAAAATGAATTTAATCCATTTTGAAATAAGGCTGTAACATAGCGTGGAAAAAGTGAAGCGTTGTGAGAACTTTCCGGATGCACTGTCTCTCTCCCCTTGCCTGCACCAGAGGGGGGGGCTCTCTGGCGGAAGACGGCAAACGACTGCCCACAAGTACCCACTCGCTTATTCGTAACTACTTTCCTACCAGTTGGTTAAATAAAGAAAAGGAAATATAATCTTCCTTACACTTCTGAAGGCTTGAGGTAGCCTCTCCAAAAGGCCTAAAAAAAATGATTACTCAAAAAAACAAAAGAAAAAGCAGAAGAGAAAATGCTTCCGTACAGCTGCAAAAGCAAACAATGGCTTATTGTTAAGAAGTGTGCCTTTCCCCAGAGAGAAGTGCATGCTGGGATTGCATCACCGCTCCGATATGTTGAATCAGTGTGACATTTAAGTTTGATCTGCGGCACCGTCCTTCAGGTCCTTCCCCATAAGTCCGTGCCGTCACGCCGAATCGCACACTTCTCCGACGGGCGAGGGGATTTAACCCTGATGGCAGTATCAGCCCCGGGCGTGTTTCGCCAAACATGAGGCTCCATCAAAACACTCTGATGATGAGGGGCGGCCTAAAATGAGACCTGGACCTCCGGCACGGTGACTGAAGGATGGTGCTCGCCAGCTTTGAGCTTATCGATCAGACGAAGCGCAAACGTGTCACACAGCCTGGGGCCGCTCGAGGCTCCGGGCTTCGACCCACCAGACGCCATCATCAGACACCTGCTGTGTTTCACAGATTAGACTCTTTATTCAACCTAAACAATATAAACATTTGAAAAAGGGCAATTAAAAGCAGCGACGTCATAAATCCGGTCAGGGAATGATACTGGATAGTGTGCAGAGAGCTCCGTCGTTTGCGATGCTGTCAGCCAATGGCTCGTCCGCATGTCATGCGGGGGCAGCAGAACCCCGGTTCCGCTATCCGGGGTCCCCCACCCTCACGCCGCGCCTCTGTCTAGTCAGCATCACCTTGGTGACGCCTCGATGCACAGTATTCCGTGACCCCTGTTGGAGGAGATGACAGGGGATTGGATGGAGTGGTGGGGGGGGGGGGGCGTCGTGGTTCTGTATAAATTATATAAATAAATCAGGCTTCTTCAGAACCGGCTCTGTGTTTCCTTCCTCTCTGAATGGCACTGCTTACTTTCATTTCACTTTTTTCCACCGTTTGTCTGTAACAGCGTTTTAAGCCTTTCTGCGCCCCCTCCCCCATCCTCTGTCTCAAAGGGGGCAGCGATTGTCCCGGACCCTTCCGGGCCCTTCGGCATGTCGCGCCCAAATCAACCGAAATTAGCTGGGGAGGGACTTGCACCCAGGACCGTACGTTTGGGAGGCAGCAGCGCGGAGTGCTGAGCCCCCGCCGAGCCCAATGGGCGCCCGCCCACCCGCCCTTACTGCGCACGATGCCGCGGTAGGCAGCGGCGGCGGGCGAGTCTGCAATGTCCGTCAGGAACGCCCTGCCCTCGTCGCAGCTCTTCCCTGCGGAAGCAGAGAGTCAGAGAGTCAGCAGAATGAAAGGAGACCCAAGGGCTCTGAGCTTCGCCCCCCCACGACGTGCGTACCTATCCGGGGGTCCAACGGCACCCGTTCCAGGAACGACAGACCCATATCCACGCACATCTTCTCTGCCCCTCCAGTGGTGGGAGGGAAAATCTGGGTCATGTTCTGCCAGATGATAAGCTAGATAATTAATATCTAATACGTGTCAATAATATTAAACTGTTATTAATATTATCAGTAGAAGTATTATTTAACTAGCTCTGCAAATTTTTGCAAGATGACACTTTTGCAAAAGAGCTTCTGGACCCCCCCACCCACAAAATAAGGTGAATAATCAATAATAAACAACACTAATAAGTCAATAACCTTGATATAAAGTTCATGATATACTGCGACCCTGGACAGCAGAACTGGATATGAATGGATGGATGTATGTATGTTCATAAGATGAAGCTACAGCACTTGTGTATTAAGCAAGTCACGCTCCTGTGAGCAAAGCGATCGAGGAACCTGGACGCCCCCAATTACCTTGCACTTAGGACACAGAAAACCGCTCATGTTCTCCACCACGCCTATGACAGGGAGCCCCACTTTCTCACAGAAGCGAATCTCCTTCCTGACATCTTGCAGCGAAACTTCCTGCCAGGCAAATTGGGGGGGGGGCGGGCAAATGAAACACAATGAGAGAAGGATGAACTGCAACAGTGTGAATGATGTGTGAAAACATGCACAGGGGCGCAGACATGCCCCCCCCCCCACGCAGTAATGGAAATAAGATGCAGCAGCCCCTCCTGTGAGAGATAGAGAAAAAAAAATCTGCTTCCGATCTGCATGGGGGTCGAAGAATGTGTCACAAACACCCCCCCCCCAACACACACACAGGTCTCACACACACACAGGTGCTGTGTTTTGTTTTCATTTTGCAAGAATGGAACATACACGTGAGACGCGGACGGCGTTCCGACGCTGGGGATGGAAAAACAGACGGGGAAATTTTTCCAGCCTCCGGAAACCAGGACAAGCAGCAGCGTAGCCCCTGAGTCGACGGGCTGACAGACTGCCCCCCTCCGCCCCCCCTCTGCCACCCCCCACACTCTGACCAGCTCCTCATAATACTGATCCTGTCTTTGTAAGTTTGATAAGGAAATTCAGCCCTTTATCCACTCGGTCTGTTTATTCTGTCGCGAGGGCCCCTCCCTGGCTATGCGTCGGGGGGGGGGGTCTCTCTTACCTGAGGTGTGGTGACGATGATGGCACCATCCACACCGGCACCGCACAGGTACTGCACCACCGACAGGTGTTCGTCAGAGGTGCCCGGGGGGGTGTCCACAATGAGGTAATCCAGCTGGCCCCAGTCCACGTCCCTCAGGAACTGCTTTATCATTCCTGGGGGGGGGCGGGGGGAGGGGTGCCCGGTTATTTAGGAAAATGACACAATTTTTGGCCAAGCACCCCCTACACTACAAAAAATCGAACCTGGCTTTTTGAGGGGGGGCATGCTTGGCTAGTTCCATTTCTCTAAAGGCCCTGCTAGGTAACAACCACGACCGATATCCCCGCCCTTCCCCCAGCACACGGCCGCTTCCTCCTCTCCTGCCGTTTATCCGCCTTAATTCCCGTAATCACCGAGCCCTAGCCAGGCCTGGCAAGAATCAGCACCCCCCCCACTTTACCTAGGGAGCTCCACCCCTTGCCAAGCAGCCTCCCACATACCCGCCACTCCCAGGCTCCCTGTTTGTGGAGGGAGTGTTATTTAAAACAGTCACGTTCTAAATAAAGCCGTGTGAAGCGTCACATGACTGCGGCCGGCGCGTCGGCTGGGGTGCAGTGGGGGTGGGGGGGGGGGCAGCAGGTGGGCCCAAACAAGCAGAACGCACGCGGTCGCTTAAAAGGCCACGTTCAGCTTGGGGTGCTAGAGGGAAGTGCGTATGGGGTGGGGGGAGGCGGCGCAAAGCTGAAGGGGAAGCGAAAGCTAACAGAGTGTAAATAAAGGCCGGCAAGTGCGAGGCTGGACAGGCTAGAGAGTGTGGACGCACACCGCCAATGAAGCACCTCCCACGGCTTCTAAAAACAAGTCAATTACCACAAAAAATACCCCCCCCACCCCCACTTACACCGACGATACAACGGCCCCCAGCGCCGACCACTACTTCTCATTATCTAGAAGAGAAGTGAGGAAACAACGCAGACCAGGCTGACGGCAGAAGCTACGGGAGCCAGTCGGCTGTGTGGGGTCCTCCTGACCCCGGCAGACGCTGCCCAGGGGGCCACGCTGTAGTACCTCTCTGTGCTCTGGCTGAGACAAGGGGAGGACTTTGTATTGTGCTGAACAACAGGAACTGGCAGATTCTGGCAGACGTGAGAGACACTGGTAGCAGCACCAAACAGCATAACTCTGAATTCACTACATATGAGTCAGTCAGATCTGAAACATCTGGATTTTCGGGGTGAAATTCAGAACGAGAGACACAGTCAGAGATTGGCATTACTGGCACGCAAGTACGCATTCCCCTCATAAAATGATACACGTGGCAATTACTTGTCATAATACCACAAAAGGATAGTTCGACATGTAATGTTTGCGGCTTATAGCAAATGCTTTTAGGAAAATCTGTCTTAGAGGTCAGGCTGTCGTCACTGAGGGTGGGGCACTGCCGACTTAAGGGGGATTTCAGCCACATACAGTGACATCAGATGGCGCACAGCAAACTGCTTTTGTAACAAACGCTCTTCATTTTACTCTTCAGATTTTCATAATAAAGTACTGCTTAATTCACCAAATCGTTTCCAAACCATCGGTAGTTAATTTACACCGTCCCTAAAACCTGGAGATGCATTTCAGCTGAAACGCGGCAGAACCAGGAAGTGAAAATGGCCCTGATCCTCTTGCATTTTATTCATTATGCATGTGCTGTGCTTGTTTGGTGCACGAGCCGCCTTAACCAGCAAAGCGCCCTGATTGGTGCAGACAAAGCCATACCATTCTTCTTTGGACCCCTCCAGATGATGGCATCATCCGGGCTGCTCAGCAGGAAGCCGACTGACATCACGGCCAAATTGTCCTCCACGTACTGGGGAAGGGACAGCAGAGCCGTGTGACATTCCTGAACACGCAACATGAACACTGTTCATACAGCACTGCCGATCACCACGTTGCACTGGCGATGTGGTCCTCATTCCGATAGGGCTCGGTGATCGCGGAAAAACCAGAGAAACCAGAATCAAAGTAAGGCTAAAAAAAAAAGTACTACCTGATTGCATCTCTAAGGCGGGATGGAAATTTGGCAAAGGGACTGGGCGTTGCCCTTTGTCAACACTGACACTAGTTTAATGCAGTCCCTTTAATGGCTTTAAAGGTTTTCCTGTCCGCACAGGCTCACCTCTGCCTTGTCTGGCAGTCAACCTGAAGGTCAGCTATGTCATGTTCCTCAGAGAAGACCGAAAGCCAGCCTTCACAGGACAATGTCCTCTCTAGATGTTTTACTCAAACGCTAGAAATCGTGTCGCCACGATACCAAAGTTTTAGTTTCGATCTCGGTACTAAGTTATGAATTTCGATTTAGACAATTTTCAATATTTTTCCTAAAAAAAGGACAATCTCTCAAATGTCATTACTGTGCGTTATTTCCAAGCTGGACAACATTTAGTGTCAAAACACAAACCTTTACAACAATGGGAACGAAAAATAAATTAAAGCAATTGCATTCAAAGTAAAAATGACAATCCCTGTTAACAAAAACAGCAGCATAATTATTCAATCACACTGGGTTACGCCTCCCACAAGCTTCCTTAGCGACCTGCCGGTGACTAGCCGGAAACCTAAGTTGCCTGGTCACAACTAGGTACGTTTCTAATGTTGTTAGCAACTATGCTAACATAAACCTGTTCAGTAACCCCTAACCGGTCCTAAGCCTTACGGGTACAGGGGATGCTGTGATGATGTGTTAGCTAGGCTGGGGCATATGCAAGACTGAGTGCCATATATTGGAAGGCACACGGTTCCAGGTGCAATGGCCCTATCACTCCCATAATCCCCTGTGACACGTCACTGATGATTGGTCCAGGCCACGCAGACGTTTCTGAAGCTCCGCGTGTGGTGGGAGGCGTTCCGGAATCCACATTACGTCTCCCTCCAACGAGGAACGAGCCCCTCACACCTCATTCCTGAATTCCTGGAAATATCGAAACGCTCCAGTTTAACGGCGTGGGAAGGGGTTGCATGGTGGAGCAAATCAGCCAGCGGCCCCCTCACCGAAGCCCGTGGATTCAGGCAGGAGGCCATTGCGGCTCTTTGATAATCGCACGTTATCGCCTTCTGCTGTCAAGATGAAAAACTGACGTCAAAGTCATGGGAATCGCAAAAAAAAAGCACGAGTCTCCAACCAATCAGCGCTAGACGCTAATGCACTCAATGCTAATGCTAGCGCTAACACCGCTGGCGGCAGGCTCGGTGGACTTCGCTCCCATGAAATGCCAGGCTGGCTGCGATCTTCGGCGATACCCTGGCTCTGCCGGCCCAGACGAGCGGCATTCTTTCATCCTTTGGAGTCAGCCTGGCAAGACTTCAGCAACAGATCACCGCGCCAGGACCCGCCCACCACATCCATCACCACCAAATTATTCTATGCCTGCATGTTACTGCTTGGCCTTTATCTTGGGTTTTATCAGAGAGATTAATTCCGGCGAGCTCAGTTCCCTCTCTGCCTAACTTCCTGCACGGCTGTGAGCAGCTTCCCCCAGCGTACAGCCGAAAGGACCCGCAAAGGATCTCCGTGGCGTGGATTCCCCTTACCACGGGCGACCAGCCTGAACCACTCTGATGGACCTACAAGGAAAAGACGACAACAAAAAGGAAACCAATGATCAGAGTGACACACTCATTACTGCCATGACAACAAAAGTTGATATAATAAGACCTTGTGACTTTTTGCGTGCCCATAAAAGCAGATCAACTGTTAGCCTTGGGGTGATCAGAGCTCTGCTCTAAAGTTAGATAACTGTTATCTAGACCTCCTACGACA
The DNA here is from genome assembly GCA_026781145.1 of Hippopotamyrus pictus. Lineage (NCBI taxonomy): Eukaryota > Metazoa > Chordata > Actinopteri > Osteoglossiformes > Mormyridae > Hippopotamyrus > Hippopotamyrus pictus. The sequence continues at coordinate 11,972,451 of JAODLC010000049.1, forward strand.
CATGGTCACGACTGGGCAGGTGCCAGAGGCCTTTGAGGGGGCCTAACCAACCGTCACCAAATTTGACTACTTCTGACTCAATATGAAACATATTTGCATGTTTGTGACCATTTTAGAGATTTCTAAACAGCGCTTTCAGGAAAATCTTATAAGCTGAGGTCATACTGGCCTGTGTTTTACACCATTCAAGTGGGATTTTGGCCATCTTCCAGGAAAATGTGGTGTTTTTTTTTTTTTTTTAAGAACGACAGCTGTGAGTGTGAGAATGGGCCTCAGCGCACTGGCTTCATAATAAACACTCTGCATTTTACATCATATTTGCACCAAAAAAAAACAGCTGAATAATGTGCTACTGGACATTCCCAAATCTTTGGGGACTGATTTACAGCATCCTTAAAATGCTGAGATATTTCCCAGCTCCAAATCACTGATGTAGCAGTCAAGAACAGAGGTCATCAATTTAAGTTCAGTGCATAACAAGCTTGCAGCCTCATAAAACACATTGAACCATCTAACTGGTTATATACACACGTACCTGCTCTCCCTCCACACCCATCATTTTTGGAATGGACGGTCCGCAGATGTCCACGTCCAACAACGCCACCTAATGGTGGGAGGAATGAGTTACTAGGGGGAGGCGCGTTTTCCAAAAGCATAGTTGCTAACTACGTTAGCTATTTACATAGCTGGCACCATGTGACTGAAGGGGTCAAACCATGTAAAGTAGTTAGCAGAAGCTTTTGGGAAAACGCACCCTTGGTTGTTTGGGTGGAGCCTCGGGAAGTGAGCGATCATCGTAAGCCTGCTTCAGGTAAACCAGGGCGATGTAGAAAAGGTTCCCAAACGGTACTGCATGCCCCCTCGTTATGGACACCGCTGGCCAGGAGCTCGACTCAGTCTGCTTCATTGAATTTCATGTAACGTTAACTTTCATTCCCACTGTAAACCTCTAATCTCTTGCAGTGTTATGACCGGGCTGCAGAAAGCAGCTTTGCTGAACCAGGCCTGACAGATCCATGGTCCGTGTGTTTTATATTCTCATAATTGCTTTTTTTCTAATTGACTGCCTTTGCCCCACAAACACAATAAGCCATGCTCAGCCAGTTAAACGGCTATGCGTTTATGAGGAAATGTGCCCGCCCTCAGGTCAAGCTCTGATGTTTTTACCCAAAAGAATCGGCAAACGTTTTTAACAGAAAACAGCTCAGTCAAGCTTACACCAACACAATAGCCAGAACACAAAGCCAGTGTCACCACACTGCCACCTACTGGCCCATTCAGAAAACTTAAATAATAATAAATAATAATTATTTATTTACCCATTTATTTACTTGAATACTTAAAACCCATCTGTTCAAACTGGCTCTCTCTCTGTGAATTCAGTTGCTTTGTTTAATTTAACTTGTGTTTTTATTCCTGTATTTTTTTGTATTATGGTTTTATTATTTATATTGTTCTTTGAGTGTCTAGAAAGGCGCCTATAAATATAATGTATTATAATTATTATTAGAAAACTGTTGATTTGTATTGACTTTTACTGATTTAGCTCAAGATTATTGTTTCATGATGGCAGGTTAGTTTCCGAGACCAGCCACAGTAGTTCCCTCTTCTCAATAAAAGCGGCAAAGTCAGACTGGACAATAGGGGGCGACATTTACACACAATTGGTCCCATACAATCCGAGACCCCTGCAGTCCTATCATCATCCTTTTCCTCATCCAGAAGCTGCAGGAAATGTGCCAGTGAATCATTTGGGATTCTGTGCACCTCACCGTCCCCTCAGTGTCTCGGGGACCATATGAGACCGAGGCGGCGGCTTGACGCGTTTGAGAGGAAGAGAAAAAAAATCCACCGGTATATGTCAGCTGACACGAATGAAACTGGCCGACGGGGAAGTGCAGCCCTGGCCACACATAATCCCAGTTAAAGTTCCGACAGGAAACCGTCTAGCTATGACAACATTATTTAGGCTTAGCAACCGCAGCGCAAAGACGGCAAGCGGACATGGAGGGATGCAGAAATTAACATCTGACACCATGGAATTCAGATGGACCAAAGACAGAGCCTCCTGGATCAGAGGCTCTAATACAGAGCCAGACCCAGGCTGGACTGCCTGACCCGAGGTATCTGTGCGGGTTCTGTGACTGGTGCTTTGCACAGCTGTGCAAAGTCGTGCAAAGAGCATTAAAAGGATGCTGACCCAACCCTAATGATGGAGGCCATATCCATCCCATTTTAAATTACTGAATTATAAGGATATCATCATAAACACCTTTATCAAATTCAGGGAACCAAAGGAAAAAGTTCCTAATCAGCACGGGTGCATACAGTGGGCAACAGGTGGCATATGGCGCTTTTCCACTGCATAGTACGGCACAGCACGGTTCAGTACAGCTCACCTTGGTTTGGCTCAGTTCGGCTCGG
>JAODLC010000049.1:11983182-12022582 GCA_026781145.1 Hippopotamyrus pictus
AAACAATAGGAGTCATTTTATGGCGTGCGGGCCAGGTCTGGGCCAACAGAAACAATAGGAGTCATTTTATGGCGTGCAGGCCAGATGTGGGCCAAAGCAAATTATTAGTCTCGGTTTTCATTGTTTGGGCCAGTTTTGGGCCGGGGACCAAGCCAGACTTGGGCCAGAACTGAGGCAAGGGTGTGGCCCACAAGTGGGCCAGACAAATTTTGTTATGTGGGATGCAAAGGATAAAGGTATGCGCTTATTTAATTTAATCTTTTTATGAGTATAATTGGGGTGGGAGATAGACGCGCAGTTTTGTTGACGGGGGGGGCCGGGGAGGTCCGACCGCTACTGTGACCTCGGCCACGGAGCACAATCGCATGTGCGAAGTCCCAAACGTAGAAAAAAACCAAAACCACCGGCGGTTTTCTACAGATTCTATGCCGAATTGCAGGGCTGCCTTAACAAAGCATTTCTTTTTCCTTGTCACGTTTCTTCCATTTCTCGTGTTGAAATGGAGGAAAGACAAGTGTACTTTAATTTGGCTCATAATCCACAGCACGGCTGAATCGAGCAGGAAAACATGGTGGACATTAGAAGCCTTTGTAGCAGCGATGGGCATGGCGCCCGACTTCGACAGGTGTTTTATCTAATGTTAAACGTGTCACGTTATCCGGGGGCCTTGTGAATATAGATCGTAGAAGTAACGGGTAACATGAGACACTCTTTATGTGCCCCACCTTACAAACTCTTTAGTTCAACTCCAAAATTTGACAGCCAGCGGGCATCAGCAAAATATTAGTGTCTCAGTAATAAATAACAAAACCTTCGTATGTTTCATTTTGAACTTATTTTTTGTCCGCTATTAATGCTTTTAACTGGATTATGAGATGTGGTATTAAATGTAAATACTGATTGAATTTGGAGTTTGACCTGTTTTCCCCCGTCACTTTTACTGAAATTCACACCCCTTAAGTTCAGCTAAGGATGAAATTTCAGAGCCTGTGAAGCCAGATACATTAGAAATGCAAAAAAAAAAAAAAAAAAAAAAAGTTGTTTCCTTGGTAGATTCAAAACTCAGCAAATTCATAGCAGATGGTCCCTAATCTTTCCTCCTATATTGCCTTTCAGTGTTATCCACCCCTTGATCTTCAATAATAGCTTATCAGACTTACTGTTAGCCTGGCCATTGTCCGGGGAAGCACAAGGCAAGGTCCTGGATGGGCTGCCAGTTCAGCAGAGAGCACACACTCACAGTCACAGGCTATGGGCAATTTAGGAATGCCAGTTCAGCTAACTGCATGTTTTTGAACAGCAGGGGGAAACCTGTACAAACGCGAGGAGAACTTCAGAACTCCACTGAGCCGGCAGAGCCAAGAGGCACCGAGGTGCTGCTGCAAATCCAGCACCCATACACTGGCGTTAAGGTGTCACTGGCTGATTAAATGCTTCTGTGATGTGCATCAGGACCTCACAGAGCTGCTGTGTTATTTACTAAAGGGCCACCATAACCCTAACCCTGTTCTATCACCTATTTATTGTCCACTTGTCTTATATTGCACTGCATTGTGTTTTATTGCACTGCTCTCGTTGTCTTATTGTCCTGCCATACAGCTGTCCCCTCCCCCGCAACTGTGGCTTAAGAATGTCACAGTGTTCCTCTGAACTCGTGACAATAAAATCCGAAACTTGAAATTAAGGCAGAGGAGACTGGGGAAACACACTGGTGAGTTAGGTGCTCATTTCCGACAAACACAATCCACTAACTCAGCACCCACCACAGGTAACCCCCCCCCAGGTCATTCGGGTTGCCCCCCGCAAGCCACACAGCCATATTAATAAAACAAGTAAGGCAGGAAGGTGGGCGCGCTGGCAGAGTTGCCTCGTAAATCTGGCAATTGCAGGGCGTGAGGTAATTTTCCACACCTGCCAGCGATACGGCGACGGGTGAAATGCACACTGTGTCTCCTCTGAGGCTTAGGGACGATGATGTGGCGGCATCACTGGCGTTCCCCCGCGGGACAAGCGTCAGCCATGTTGGCAGGCAGATGCCTGTCAGCTCCTGTAGCTGTGTTTGTGCACAGTGGCTGCCTCAGATAAATATAATAGACCTGTTTAGTGGGAAGAACTTTGAACCTGTTTTTGGAATTGCCCCGAACACAACCCCAGCCCTTTTGTAGAGCTCTGGAGGCGTGTCATCCCAAAGACAATACGAGGGGGCGGCTCTGGGACCCGCCATCTCCATGGTGAAACGAAGCCACCACAGACAAGCCCCTGCCCCCCCCCCCCCCCCTCCGCCGAGAGGCTCACGATTGGTTGAAAACACCACACGTGTCAGTCCCCCAAGCTATTAATTTGCGCACAAATTCAGGCTTCTATATTTACTAAACATGTGGGAACTGCATCAACACACGGGTGGATTTGTTAAATATAGACCTGAAAGGGTACCTGGCTTTACGTTCATTGATCCCCTAGTTTTGAGATAAACTCGAAGGCAGGTTCTCCGAGGCTCTGACTGCACGTTGCAGCAGGTACCGGGCCCCGTATACTCGAACATCAGGAGTAGCGATTAGCTTTCGAGTCCGCTGGGATTACTTACATTAAAGCACAGGGTGCATTAAATGTTTTCAGTGCTGGTTGGCTTTTTACCTGGGTTACAGCTGTTCAACGATGGTATGACCATAACGACCGAACCGGGCTGAACACACTGCAGGAAAAGAGCCCCTTTTTTCCAAGTCAGCACCATAATAGGATTAGGAAACTTCTCCTGCCGCCAAACAGCAGCCCTCAGTCAAGTGGAATTATAAACCTGCACCAGAGGCCCTGAGTTCTGCTGTGGACACATTTCTTGAATCTGCAGAATGTGCAGAATGAACATGCTGCATGCTGATTGGCTCCTCTGGCTGGCATAGGTAATGAGTGCGGTACTGGCCACACCTCCCAGGAGAAGGCCATGCACAGCAATATTTGTTGTTTGTCCGCGTGACACTGTCTCCCAGAAATATGATTTCTGGAATGTACACTAATGAAATTAACTACCATCACAAGACCCCAGGAACAGTGGACTTGTTATGAAGGGGACCTGATTTGCAGAACCGTTCCGTCTCTGGCTACTTGGTGACTCATTCTGGAACATCTCTCATGGCGTGATGGTCACATGACCGCGGCCTCTTTCCGACTGCAGGGGCAGGAGAGTGAGGGATTACATTCATGACTGGAGCCCTTCTCCATCCACCCTGACAATTGTTCTATTCTTCATAATGGCAGGAAATTATCGTTGTCTTTTTGGTGAAGTAGGTATGTCTGAGGGCTGCCTAAACTCATCAAGTCGTGTCAGCAGTTTAAGGAACCTCCTAACTCAACACCCATGGTCTCGCCATGTTGATCTCCCACCTCCTCTCAGAGGGTTAAATCTTGTGTGAACCACAGGCTGGTTTGCACATGGCCGTGAGTGTACAGGTGGTCCCTCTCCCAGGGCAGCTTCCGTCACCCTCAGTAGCTCAGAAATGTCCCAGGCCTGCTTTACTACGCCGTAATACTAAAACTCTTTAGATGCCTGTACAGTGAGATCTCGCAGTGCACTTTTTATACTCTAGATGGACAGATTCTGGAAGGCATCATACAGGACCTGGAGGAGGCAGTTTGGGACGCGGAGGCCCCTCTCGGGCTGCCCCATAGGTGAAGATTAAGCAGCCCAAGGTGGAGATGTGAGAAGACCTGATCAGCACCAGAGTTGTGTCTCAAACCCCTTACATAGTCTCCCTAAGAGACCCCTGCAAGAGAAATTAGACCCCCACATTCTTCAGGGAATGTAAATGACTATTTAAAGTAGGGGAAAGTAATTAACATCTTATGATGGATATTCATTCTCTCTCATTCTCCTGATCTCCTCCACAGCCTCCTGAACGAGATGCAGAGCATCAGAGTCATGATGAGCATGTTCTAGAAGCTCCCACTGATACCCAACAGATTTTCCAGCATAGGGCAAGGCAGAGACTTATGAAGGGGAAGGTGCTTGACCAATTTTAATTTGCTGATGGGGGGTAAGTCCCTCTCTGGCAAACCAAAGCAGCATTTATATAAGGTTGGTGATTGCTGGTGATCATAAACCACTCAGGACCTTAAATGGGAGCTAATATCTATTGTTTGTACAAAACCAGCACCCCCCAGCCAACCCTGCACGTCCCTGCTCCAAAAGCTGAGTCCACGCTGGAGCAGAGGCACCTCACTGGAATGAGCTCCTTCACTCCACCTGGTCCATCTCACTTCCATATCACTGCTCTCTGTGCTATTCTGCGGCTCCAGCAGGCAAAGGTCTTCATGCTGAGCCGGGACATGGAGCCGGGCCCAACTCTCCTACCAAGCCGCAGAATTCCCAGGCACTGTCAGTATGGCACGTCTGTCACATCAAACCCCTGGGGCTGTAGGTTCGAATCCGGCCATTGCATGCTTCCTCGGGCGGTTTCAAGGGGCACAAGGTCATCACATGACCCTTACTGGTCCAATGGCGATGGGAGAATATTATTTGGTGCATAAATATATGGGTCCTGGTGGTGCTGCCAAACCATGCTGGACTCATTTTCAAATTTGGAGGCGAGTGTCTCTCGGCAAAAATTTAATTAAATTAGACTCCAAGTTGGCATGATGGAAAATGCTTAGGGTCTGTGTGGGCTGGGAAATCATTTTCTGATCCTCTGAGTACAAGAACTTTCATTTTACATTTTTACTGGGGAAATTCGGTTTAAGGGCAGAACGAAAGGTAGCCTGACCGTGACACTGTGCTGAATAGTCACAGAAATGTTGTTATTGACAGTGAGGCAAACGCATCTAGTTTATTTGGTACAATGTTCAAAACCATTTCAAGACTTTTACACAACCCACTGGGGAAGACAAAGAATTGATTTCCACCTGGAGGTGGAACTGCTATCAGCAATAAAACATGGTTAGGGGCAAAATTGCTGCCATCTTGTGATACTTCAGTTAACTGGGGTAAGTTGTAACTGCTTTGCGTGAAGAAGGCTCTTTATTAGGTACACCTGATTGTTTATGGCAACAGCCTGTTCCTACTAAGAGAGAGTCATGTGGCTGCGACTCAGCGGATACAGCAGACAGACACGGTCAGGAGGGTCATCTGACAGAGCTTCGAAATGGCCAGGAGGCTTGATGTAAGTGATTTCCATGGTTCTGGTATCTCACAGACGGCAACCATGCGGGGATTCTCACACAGACTATACAGCAGGGGTCTCCAGCTCTAGTCCTGGAGAGTCCCAGCCCTGTACAGCTTAGTTCTTTTCCTGTTCCAGCACAGCTGATTCAACTGAAGAAATGGGTGGTACTTAGCAGAGAAGTTGAATCAGGTGAGTTAAATAAGAGGAAACCCAAAAACGTGCAGGTCTGGGGGAGCTGGAGGCCCCTGGAATAGACCATACAGAGGATGGTGCAGGAACCAAGGAAGAGCTATCCAGTGACCAAAACCACCAAGCTATCGAGATTGGTCAGAGAGGAATGGCAAGAAGCCATCAGGAAAGTCACAAGTGCCAAAAAATGTCACCAACCAAACCGCATGGTGTGGAATCCATGCCAAGCAATAGGCAAGGGGGGTCCTGCTTAGGTTTAGGCAGGTGTTCCTAATAAAGTGGCCAGTGTAGCTTAAGTCTCTCATTAATTGCAGCAAATCTCCTAACTGGAGAAACTTTAATTAGATTATCAAAGCAGCTCAAATAACTCACACTGCGACAAAACCGACCTCATCGATCAGACGACGCCTCTCCACTCTGCTCGCCATCTCTCTGACAGGGTGGGTATCGATCGTCTTGGCAGCCGCACGCCGTGCGTGTCCGATTTCCTCCACCTCTGGGGAAGGATTGTGGGAAATGATGAGATGGACGTCTGAACAAATGAGGTGGATAAGTGAGAGACTCGCCCAGTGATGAACTTTGATGGACTAAGGAGACCACAGGTAGGCAGATCTGCACAGGTTTGGTGGAGCTGGTGCTGTGGTTTCTCCGGAAAACTAAATGGAACTTTATTTTCCATTTGTACAAGAACCGCTACCTTGATCCTGCTCTCCTTCGAGACACACACACGTGTACAGAGGTGAGAGTGAAGTCTGTGGTTTTGGTGCAAGGCCAGTTATCCGTCCAGCGCCGCTAGACCATTTTTCGGAGAGAGTTTAAGGACCTTGCTCATGGTTCCAGTGAAGATGTGGCTACTCTGCTGAGCATGGGATTCGAACCGGCAACCTTCTGATTACAGGTACGAAAACCTAGCCTTGGTTTTGGACGGCGCAGGCTGGGTGTCTTTGCATCGAGGGACCAAATCAGCCCCCACCACCCTTAAACACACGAATCTCCCACATAATTGGTAAGGACATGACCCTATAATCCATACTTAAATCTACAAGGTGCATCTGTTTCTCAGGACCGCGGATAAAATCCCAGGAGGGTGTCCGGTGACAGGGGAGACCTTATTCCTAAGAGACGGAAGAGGAAGGGGTGCAGATCTTTCCCCGTTTCAATTAAAAGGGAACTTAATGGAGACACACAGTGGAAATGCTGTGTGCATCACTGCTAGCTGGATAACTTTCTCCGCCGCTGAGAAGGCGACAGGATAGGAAGCCATCTGGCGTATGTTTTTGTTAACTAAAATATTAAATCATGTGCATATTTTATCACAAAAATCTAATCACAATAAAACATTGATCACCACAGTGTCATAACATACGATTCACACGGATATGTCTCAACAGCTCTAATCATCAGAGACGCAGTACAATAAACAACATCAGATAGGAAGTAATACCTACCAGAATGTGTGTGTGAGTGCGTGTGTCTGTGTGTGTGTGCGCACTCTGTGCTAACCTGGCATCTGGCCCAGCCTGGGCCCACCTAAAGACTACAGCTCCTTGGACAGGCTCCTCACAAGAGTCCGACAATAAACATCAAACAAGAATTTCCCACAAGAATAGGCAGCTCTAGGTGGATTGACTGGAAAAAGTACAGATTATTCCATCCTTTTACTTCTCCCATATTTCACTGCTTTTTTTGCGACGAGGTGTAAGTCCACTGCTGTTCACTGTAATGCTGAATGTATATCAGAAATTATATGGTTGCGTGTTTGTCATTCCTTAGCGGCGCACGATCTCCATTAATAGCATATTCTTAAATAACATTCGTTTTTAAATAACCTATTGAATTTTCGATGTGATCAGGCTGTAGCAGAATTAATATTACCCTTTCTGCTTTTTCAAGTGAAGAGCAGCTACAGTATGACACACACGAATGAAAATCAGACTGGCTTAATCACTTTCAGACCACTTGCCGCTGGCTGCTGCTTTGCCGGCGATAACCTTCTTAACCTTGTTTGAATATGAAAACAAGTATGACTAAAAACATAATCATGAGATCCTATTCGTAGACCGTATATAATTCAATAATCGAATCTGATAAGTCACAGATATGGAGCATTGTTAGAAACACTGAGCACATCTACTGAAAGCGTCCAGCGCTGTGTTTGACCTTGTGTGCTGAAAAGATCTTGACGTCAACTAGACTAAACAAAATTTTTGGAAAGAAAATAAATGCAAATCCTATGTAAGCAGCTGCTTTGTTCACCCTAAGGAGAAAGTCAGGGAGAAACCGGCTGTTTGGAAAGGGTGCCCAGGTGTGAAACATGCCGTAATATCAAGGTTTTAAAGCCGACTGTATTCCTGAAGGAAACTCAGACTTTCTGCCAGTGGTTTGAAGAGTGTGGCAGCACATGAAAACCAGTGAATGATTACGTAAAACAGTAAGGAAATTATTGATTGATTGATTGAGTCAGTGAGGTGACTGAGAAGGAAGGAGAGAAGGAGTACCCTAAATTGGTAGGTCTTGATGATGATGCAACGTTTCCAGTCTTCCTATATCTTTCAGTTTGCTAACTAAAATGGACAATAATAATAATTTATTCAGGATTATTTGTGTCAGAAGTGCTTAGTATTTGGTATTTTTGTTATGTTGTACTGTAACTATACTATTGGTATACTAACACTACTGTGTGCATATACCTCCTCACTACAGAGCAAAGCTATTACTTGATTCATATCTCGTTTATACTGCAGTTCACATAATGTCAGCACTGAAAATGTCACTATGGCGTCGGCGCCCTATGAGAAATCCCTGTAGTTATCTGAAATAAATATTATGGTGAAATTACGTGTGCGGTAGGTAAACTAGCAAACACATAAATGGATTTATAGACGAAAGGCTGCGGGTTGCATGAGGTGCTTTAGTCTCCCCATCAAGAGAAGCGAATGGTTTTAAAGACTGTAAAATAAGCAAATGGAAAGATGAGAGCAGTCTTCTCATGCGGGAATCAGACAGTGTCATATCGTAGCAGCCACCAAGCCATGACGATGAAGTCGCCAACAGCACAGCTCATTTGACTATTGACTAAGTTCTCCCGTGACAGAGATGGTATCAAGCGTTTTAATTTGCCTTGCCTGTCTCCATTTTCATAAATTACATACATTTGAATATCGTGCTACGGATGCTTGCGCTGCTCTCTTCAAAAGGGACAATGAGGGTGAGCAACTGAATCCAGTTTGGGCTCAGTCTGTAATAAGCCTATAATAATAGATTTTTTTATAACCCAAGTGAAGAAAATGGGCCTATGTATATGTTATAGGAGTATAATGAAAATGTTCCGGTTTTACAGCAGATACTCGGTGCACCGTCCCTGTTCTGGTGGTTCAGAATCAGACAAGGGTACCTCACACCCGGCCGGGCCATTTTCTTAGCGCTCCTTTGAAACAGGATCTGCATGAGGGTGGGGCAGCGATTGCCTGGATGAAAATCCAGGCTGATTACAGATCTCAGCCCCCGTGCACTCATATACTGTTAAGTCAGGACATATAATTCAAATTACTTGAGAAAATAATAACGCTAAAAATAAAAAGGTAAGTTTGAACAAAAGCAGACGAACAGAATTACCGGCATTATGAGAAGGGCAAGCCACCAGCATCACTTCACGAGGTAGGAAAGAAAAGCAACAGCGTTATAGTGGGAGTTGTTTAAACAGGGGCGTAGGAGGGGAGGGGAGGGGAGTCGGGGACGTGTACCTCCAAATATTAATTAGAACTGTGTTCTCCCTAATATCAAACTCTCTCCTACGCCGTTTAACCATCTGTTATCAGGATCTAGCAATAAAAACATTGTTATATTCAAAAAAGCGTTAGAATTTGCTACACCTTGTAGTACTACCGCTTTTGGATTACCAAAGAGAATCCGCGTACAACTAAATTAGTCAAGGGCTGCGAAAACTTGCTACATTATGGGAAAAAAAAACTTTCACCGTGCTTGGAGCAAACCCACGTTCCGTGTCTGATTTGGATTGAGGTCCGATCCGCTTCTAAATGGTCCGACACCCTTGACACATTCCTCAGATTCCAGGCTCAGTATGTGTCCCGCCAGCGACGCTAATTGCGCACTGGGCGCTATTGTGGAGAACAGCACACCAAATACGGCGGATTTAAAGGGCAATTACAAAGCTAAGGGTTGTCCTTGGGTCACAGTCTATATTTAAGGTGGTGTCTGCGTGCCCATGATATGTTTATGCAGTGTTAGCATTGCAAAATAAACACATTACCAAAGTCAGGAATTAAATTAGCGAATCCAATTTCAACACAGTTGAACCAGATTAATTATTAAATAAAGGCATATTTGTAGATGTAGCCTACATTGCTCCAGCCAGGGATTCTTGAAACCATTTTGGTTATTTTTTGGTGTCGATAGTTGTATTATATAGTTTGCTAAGCTAAACAAATCCACATGTTCTTTGAAAACGACCAAGCCTCATTCCTTGACGTCTCCCGAGAAGCCGTTTCCAGCTGTACTCGGAGTACTACGATGTCCCTGGGTGACAGGAAATGCATAGAGATTTAGAGGGAAAAGAGCGCAGGAAATGAACGGGCTCAAACATAAGGGCGGCTGGTGATGGATCAGGAATTAGTTAATCCAGTCCATCTAAAGCTGCTTAAAAACAATGGAAACTATTCAGTTTAAGTATACGCTGGCGGTAGAAAGGTGTAGACTTTAAGCAGTAGAATTTCTACCTGTCTTTTGAACTGTTAGGCCTACGTAAATCACCAGAGAACGTGTAACCTATAATCAAAAAATAATAGCAATCTGAATTCATTGTACTGTATGTACGTTCAGATGCCTGTTTGGAATTGAATTAATCATTATATGAAAGGGTGGGCTTGCTGGGTCGCCCAGAGATGATCAGTTTCCTATATAATACACTCTCCAGCCACAAGCTTCCAGTCACAGCCGTCTCTGCCCTGGAAACAGGATAAGGCGCTTCGCTGTATGAACTTTTTTCAGATCCCGGTGCTGGGCTATTACACTTCCTACAGATCAGTTAAACTCCACTCTCTCTTTTGTACCACCACACTGCTGGCACTGGGTCCCCATGATGAATAATTTCACAAAAACGCTGCTTTGTCCGTAATTCCTACTTCTTGATCTTACTGTGACTGTGACGCTGCCCCCCTTCATTATTACCGAATGACTATTTCTTAAAATATGATTAGAAAAGTTTAATTGGCAGGGTTTTGCGCGGAACAACGGAGTTATTTACCCGCCCTGTCTCGGTGCGGTTATTTAATCTGATTTCAGCCAAGGTTTTGCGCCCCTTTAACACGGGATGCAGGCGGCGGCGGACATTAATTTCGAGAGTAATCGAGGTTTTGCCGAATTCCCTTTGCGAGTCATCTCGGTCCCAGACGGGTTTCCGATAGCACATGAATAAAACCTGGTGGCTGCTTCTTCCCCGCTTTTCCCGTCTTTGGCGGAATCCAAACCACACCCAACTGGGAGGAGCGCCCAGTTAGACTTTCCCTCGTACTACTGCTTCTTTGCAGTCACGTTAGTACACCAAGTCCTGTATTTTAATTTTTAAAAGCTCACTGGAACTAACCATTTCAAACTGTGAGTATCGTTTACTTGTTTACTTTAATATTAAAGAACGGGTTTTCAAAAATATTGAAGTACACATAATCGTAATATCATATTTTAAAGAGCAGCACGTGATTTGTTAAAGGCGTGAGAAAAGAATGAACGTATGCTAAGCGTGTAATATTTCATATGCCTAGTATTATTTAGTTTATCCTACCGGCAAAGTTAATTTAACAGTTCTGAAATTCCATAAGATGAAAGGGGCGTTGTCTAGCGCATGTGGTCTTGCAGAGTAAAATGTGTATGATATATTGTTTCCCAAACCGAGAGATTACTGTAAATTAATGTCATGAATATGAACAATATCTATAACAACAGTTTTAAAATTCTTGTTTTTTATTTAAATAGGTTAGCCCCGAACGACTCAAAGTTATCTTCTAGGGCGAAAATGCTTTATTTTTGTTACATGTATTAATCGCGTCGTGTTATAATTTTTTTGTGTTCTCTATTTAACTTTTGGAGGGAAACGATCAAAAAATGAAAAAGTTCAGTCGAGTCGAATTTCTTCGTTGTTTACTACGCCGCTTGGTGTCAACTGTTGGTATTGCGCCGTTTTCGATTTGGCGGCTGCAGCATAGAGTTATTTACATAGGAGCACAGTATATAGTCGTTTTGAGTATTTCGAACAGAATAAGTTTGACACATGGTGTGTAAGTTCTAAATGTCTGGTTATTACATTAATTTTACCAGGTTGTGGAATGATATATTATATTTATATTATATTTAACACCTCTGATAAAACTTATTAGTTTTGCAGCGCTAGATTCCTCTCTGCCACTTGGAATAAACATTATGGGCGCCGATTATTATTATCGTTTCGTGGCACGTATGTACCCTCACTAACACAGTATGTTTAGAGGGCGTAGGTCTGGGGCACACTGCAGGCGAGTTCATATAGCCAAAGCTGCGAAAAACCCAGCGTGTGTGATTTAAAAGTCGCTCGATCGCATCGGTTTTTGTTTAGCGGGTCGCACTGGAATACAGCTCAGGTTATGGGTAACTTTACCTCTCGCCGTATTTAAGAAACTTTCCTTAGCCTGGTCAAAGACATGTCAAGTATTGATGTAATCTGCGATAAACTGTTGTTTGACTCAGTGAATTTCGTTCGTAGTTGATTTTCGCACCGATTATTAAGTAAAGATTCGGTTGTGGCGGGCGGGAGAATATGAAGTAATTCTTAGAGAATTCTATTTTTCCATGTATTCATTTTCAATTCCTTTAACCGATGGAAGTGCACGGTCCTATTTCAGTTACTCCACAGATGATCGGATTATGTATTTAGCAGTGGCTCACGGCGGTATGAATATTGCCCGTTAAAACGGCTCCTTTCCAGGCATTTTGAGAGATTTAAGTTGTAAATTGGCGGCAAGGGTTGTTTTCAAATAAAACATACGCACATCCTGGCTCAAGGAAGCGTAACGAAAAAAGTTCATATCGAGCTAACTGGTGCTGTCTGTGGATTTTATTACTTCAGCAGATTGTTCTGCCTGAGGTTTGAGCTCGCTGGCCTTCCACACTTTCGCCACGAAGATGGATAATGATCATTAAGTGTAGGACAACGCCATTACGTGACTGCCTGCATAACGGTATTGGAAATCGTGTTTTAACCCATCACAGAGAACTGACATGCAACAAATATCCATCTGAAGAAAAGTCATCCTTTGAAAGAAGGCAAATTAAGATATTGGGTGTAGATGTGTGAGTGTGTGTGCCTCCCCTGGGAAGATGAAGAGTCTGGAGCACTTAAATCCCTGAGATTTGTCAGGGAGGGTTATATCTGTCCTGGGACGGCAGACAATAAATTGCAGATGTCTTGTGTGAGTTTGGCTGAGTGGAGAAGCAGGAAGGTAAAAATTCTCCCCCCGGGAGAGTGTCTGGGGGAGGGCCTCAGTTGGCAGGTGAAGCTGGATAGGAGTGGTTGGGAGGTTGGTCATCTGAGCTCACTGTATGCAACCATAGCTGTGGGGGGGGGGGGGGGGTCGTAGCCACTTCAGTAGCTCCATATGGCTTTAACATTATCGTCATTATACACAGAGGTGCTCTGTTATGCTAAATCTGCTATTTGCATAAAATGACAAAACAAGGAAGATCTGCTGAAAAAAATCGGTGACAAAGTGAAGCAGGCCGGCAGAGAAGCTTTCTGCGGGGGTTCAGTCCTCCCAGTGTACTCTATTACGTGTGTTTGTTGTTCTTTTGAAGCGATGCAGTTTTGTTAGTGGTCTGGGATTCAGGTTTTATTTTAAAGAGCTGGCTCCCAAACCACATTAGACGTAAAACAGCTGAATAGTGTCTAGTCTTCCGTAGATGTGCGAAAGCAAGTGTGGGTTTATGGTATGGGCTGCCTATAAATGTTCCTCATATAAAAGCCCTTCAGGCTGTCTCGGAACGCTGTTTTTTATTATTTACAGTAAACCTCAATACAATTTTGACATGGTTTTTATACAGTGACATTTGGAAAACAAGAAGAAAATATCCACACATCTGAAGATGCTTCATGGCGAAGACTTAAATTCTTCAGCATGTCCCACAGGCCATCCAAAGGGCAGAGGGCAAATACCCAGCTCCTCAGTCCACCAGGGGTTCACTTTAGACTTCCTTTCTGACCCCATGTGGGTCATGACATCTCTCCCCACCCCCTACCCCAGCGGCATCACTTTCAATAAGCAGATTATGGCAAAATGCCTCACAGGTTAAAAGGTCAAGGGTGCATACTGGACTGGGGGCTCAGTTGCTGCCTCAGGGTGGGAGTGGCGCCAGTCTAGCTAGTTCATTTATGAAAAGTTAACATAGTTAGTAATGGTATAGTCTCTGCTCAGACTGCTGCCCCCAATGACTCTGACCTGGATAAGCAGCAGATAATGGATGGATGGATGGATGGATAGAGTAATGATAAAGTACCCTATAGTTGAGTATTTATGGTAGAGTGCCCAGTGGGATGGTATTCTATGGTAGAGTATACTTACGTGATTAGAGTGCCCTGTGAGACAGTATTTTGTGATGGAGTACTCGTGTGAGTAGGGTCCCTTGTGGGATGGTTCTCTGTGGTAGAGTACTCTTGTATGAGTAGAGTGCTGTATGTGGTGGTATTCTATGGTAAAGTACGCTTATTCAAGCACTAAGGGTATGTTGTATACACTTATACAAGCGGCTTATCGTATGTCTTGTGGGGTAGTATCCTGTATGACACACTGTAAGAAACAGAACTGTATGTTATTCATTGTTTCCTAAAAAGCACCAAATAATTTTGTAAAATATGTACTTTGGAGAATGTCTTTGAATTTTTCAATCTTGACACAACCACCCACCACTTTGACTGCCGCTCTCATATTTATTTCAGTTTTTTTTTTTTAAGTCAGATAACTGATACTTGCGTTTGCTATTTGCTACCTAGGCAGTGGTGACTTCTGAAAAAGTCTGAACCCAAATGGAAGTTCATGCAAAAAGAATCACATTCAGCACTCTCCCTCCCTCTTTTTCCAGGAGTGTGCTTTTTTTTACTCTTTCCTTCTGGTCTGGCTTGAAAGTTGACACTGGGTGGGATTACCTCTCGTAGTAGAACGTATATACGAAACATGCCTTTGTTTGGTCCACAGACCTAAAACACTGTGTTGGATGGCCTCCAGGAAGGAACTTGCCTTTTGTGTTTTCTCTAAAAATAAAACCAGCGCCCGCTTTGTTATTTGTGACCACAGAGGACAATGCAGGGCCATACCACTGTGCCAGATTAGGTGGTGTAAACACATCAGAAAAGAAAAGACAAACTCATTTTTTGTACACATTGAAACAGAATAAACTTTTTTGTTTGGTCTGTTTTTGGAGCGTGTAGCTCTACTATGAGTGCCCTCCTTTAGGCAAAGGCTACAACAGGGGAGACAAATGGCAACGCTGATGTCCAGGCCTGTTCTCCTACCGCACCACGTTTACTCAGTGCTGCCAATGAAGGGAGCTTTGTTTTAAATGACACTGTCGTTGAGCTGAAGCTCAGTAAACACGGGAAATAGCACTTTGGGAAGAAGAGAATCAGTGATAAAATCGGGGTGGCAGGTTAATAAGCCACCTATAGTCGATCTGCATAATTCTCACTCTGTGCAGAGGTATAATTTTGGACTGTGCATAAAAATACTTCCAGACAAGTAGTCTAGCCTCAAACCTCACAGTTATAAAGACTGAAGCAAAATTATCACTGAATATAATCTATTGTGTGGACTTAATATGTTAATGGTATTATTGTGAAGCATTAATGTTAATTTAGTATTGTTTCTGTTTCGTAGCAGGCATTGAGTGTTCTTCATGCATTTCACAGGTATTTAAGTACCAATGCCAAGGATTTCGGGCCACCCCGTTATTAATATTTATAGATGCTGCCCGGAGATGCAGTACAGAAAAATACACTTTTCAGTCTCAGAGTCTTACTACACAGTTTTCAAAAACCTGGGTGCCATCATAACTGCATTGAGAAGAACAGTTGACGTTATCCTTGGGGGCGTTTCTCTTTGTCTCCCCCCACATTTCTTCCAGTCATTTGTGCACAGGAATGTATTTTAGTTATTGCTGCATCCTGGCCCTCCGCTGCTTGTGGTATTCCAAAGAGACAGAGACTTAGACAGACATGTCTAGGTGCGAGGCCAGCAGAGACTGTCTGCTGCTGACCTTTCTGGAGCTCCAGATGCGCTAGTCGAATGCCAGGTATTAGTCAGGGACTGTCACAGATGCAGACGCTG
Organism: Hippopotamyrus pictus; assembly: GCA_026781145.1. Lineage (NCBI taxonomy): Eukaryota > Metazoa > Chordata > Actinopteri > Osteoglossiformes > Mormyridae > Hippopotamyrus > Hippopotamyrus pictus. The sequence goes on from JAODLC010000049.1 coordinate 11,998,886, forward strand.
GTCGCAGTTCAGGTAGGTGTCTCTGGAAGGATTTAGGAATCACAGTACTGCTGACATTTGTCAGCTGTAGCCCCTAGGTCTGGATGTCAGACATTGTTCCTTATTTGCATGTAGTATTTTTAAACCTACTGCCAATAAGGCTGTAGACCCCATACTTGTAGTTGTCTATGCAAGATGATGAGGTTACAGAAAATGTAGATTTTCTCAGGTCAAAATCTAATGCATCAGTTTTGGGAGCAACAGACGGCAGATAAATAACACAACAGTCCATTGTGAAGTGGCATTATGTCTACGTATATGAATGCAGGCAGATGTGTATTTTCCCTCGTCTTGATCATTTGTTCCACGACTGCTGTGTTGTCAGCAGCAGCTGGTTTGGAAACATTTTGAGGCATGCTGGAGACTGTGGCTTTTGTTTTATGAAAAAAAAAAATGACATTAAAACTCCAAAATCCAAGTCAGCAGTTTCGTTCGAGTGAAGAGGACTGGGCACAAGCTGTTTGCACACACGTGGCTAATGGACCAAACAAAATGGAGCTGTAAAGCAGTTCATAAGCAAATATTCTTTCATAGATGTCTAAACCTTGTGGTAGGTCTTTGCTGTCATTAGAACTCAGTGTCGGCACTATGGAATTGAACCTACTAACTATAAAGTTGTCAAGACGACAGCTAGGGTAGGATGGTGTTAAGGTTATGCTTGGAATTAGCCTTGTGGTTTCAGGTCACAAACCATCTTGCAATCTTATCATCTTGTGTGGCCTCCTTCTCATGCGAGTGGTGTGCACAACATCTGACAAAGGATGCCTCGACCTGTCCGTCTTTCAGGATAGGCTTTGTGTACATATGTGTAGGCTGATCACGCAGTGCAAATCATGAATTTGCAGTGAGGGATGAATCTGTAATTGTGGATTTATGTTGCGAATATTTAAAAACATGAGTGGGCGCCCTATCAGGTCCCAATTCATTCTTTGGGAGCTTTCAGTGCAGGAAGACCGTAGAGAAAATGTTGCCATTGGTTTTCATCTTATTACAATATGAAAGCAGATCTGTGAATTCTGTTTAGTTCTCTCCATGTGTTGATGCCTCCTGAGGTTGGTTGCTTAGAGGGAAGAAATTCTATATTTCATAGCAATCCTCCACTACCTCCAGTTTCGACATCTTGTGCTTGTTTGACAACACAGCACTGACTAGGCTGCCTTCAAGCTTGAGAAACACGCTGAAAGACAATCAGGTTGGACATCACACAGGATAACGTTTGTTCTGATGCTTCCTTCCTGATTTGCTGCATAAGCTGTATACCAGAATGTAAAGAGAATGCCCTCACATGAATTCTTCCCGGAATTTTTCACGCAACTTTGCAGGAATGCAGGGAGAATGTGAAGAAGTTCAAGCTTGAAGGCACCTCTGCTTTAAAGGGACCTCCGGTTAAAATTCTGAACAAGGTTCATTTATCATGAGAAACAGACTTGGGGTTTCTTGGCGTCTCGGGTGTGTTTTCCTCGCCACAGTCGCGTTCTCCCTCCTCTTCCTTCCCTCTTGCAGAGGAAGGGAGCTCCACAGTAAATTAAAACCATATGTGTAATGGGACGTCAGCACACCATGAGTTTTGGAAACCAACCCCCCACCTCACATGCTGAAAGACAGCAGGGTAGTTCACTGTTTTCTTCAGGCTTGGGGGGATGGAGCGAGGGGTTGGAAGTTTTTATCCGCTTTTAAAATTCCAGGTAATTCAATAAAGAACCTTTATTTCTGCATGGAAATCCCTCACAGTTTAAACCCTCTTCTCTAAATGAGCAATTCAAGGTAGCCTATCCCTATCTAGCATCTACAATCTATTTCCCAGGCTTCTGCCTTTGATTGAGGGCAGCTGAAAAGGTCCTCGAGTCTGAGTGTGCAAAGGTGAGGAAGAGGGTGCAGCAGGCGGCCATCTCTAAGCCAGCCAGGTTCTGACCCGAGCGGCAGCTCCTGCCAGGCCACTCCCCACAGCTGGAATCTGTACTGGCCAGCCCTCCATGGGGCCCGCTGGGGAAAAATAAGGGGGGGTGGCTTCCTGTCAGCTGAAGTGGTTTTGTTTTCTTTTGACTTTATGTTGGCAGGCTTGCAGTCTGCAGCCCGGCTGACCTGCTGTGAGTGTGTTGTGGGATATGTTTGTGCTGCTGATTTCTCTTCTCAAGCTGGAGCCACCTCAGGGAAATGCCATCAAAGTCAAATTTTGTGACCTAAGATTTAACTGTCACTCACACAAAAAATTAGCTAATTTTCCTTACACAGGAGAAATAGGTATACTTTCAAATGCCTTATCAGTGAAAAGATACTAAGTTGCATTATACACTATAATTTGCTTAGCAGAGATTTTAATCCATTATATGAACAACTAGGTCAGTCTCAAAAAAATCACACTACAAATATTAGCGTACCTTCCAGATAAACTGCACACGATGGATCTATAGGATTCATTATTAAAAAGTTGAGGCATTGATTTCTTGGGCAGCTGCCTGCATTTTGAACTTTGTAGATGCCATTCCTCAGATTTGTTAGGCTCTTTACACAGCAGCCTGAAGCATCTGCAATCATCAAATGACATGAACACAAAATCGTTCTGACTTTTTTAGATGGTGCTTCTCCACTTTAATTACACAGGGTTAGTGAGTACAAGTGGGGACTTAACTGGGTTTTGATGGTGATGTGGTTAGATTGGCAGGAAGCCTCTACTAGACATTAATGAAGACTGTAAAATTCAATGACAGATTAATAGGTAGCAAGAAGTATCTCCTAAGGGAATATTTATCTAATCCCTCTTCCTGATTTTGATGGAGCAAAACCTTTTGCTTAATGTCTAGACTAAATCAAACCACCACACCCTCAAATTCAAGAGCACTGTCAACCTAGTGTCCAAGTCATTTATTGGAGGGGGGCACATAGTGAAATGTACTTAAAACTCCCTAAGTGTGTCGGTCTTTGCACAACAATATAATCTGTTTGTGCTTCTAACCTTCAGCTCATAAAAGCATATATGAAACATTCCACATTCATTTGTATGCGAGATATAAATCCAGTGTGATCTATGTGTGCACTAATAGCTAAGTCTGAAACAATAATGATGGGAACTTTGCCATAGGCCTTCAAAGGCCAAACTTAGAGCTCAGACAAAAGCAGTCTTCAGCTTATGCTCATCGGTACTCTATAGGTGCTTTCATACCACCGGAACTTTTTTCTGGAACCAGAATCTTTTTCCAAAACCAGGGACTTTTGTCATGTTCACACCACAGGAACTGTTGTGACTTGTGCAGGCACGAACCGGGGAAACAGGAGTGAGAGTCGGGAAGTCTGGTAACGAAGAATTTAATCAAGGAGAAAACACACTTCGGAATAGAACACAACGATTAAACGACATCAATGACCGGACTGGGGAGAACATACCTAACGCTGACTTAAATACATAGGACTAATGATTATAAACAGGAAACAGCTGGTAAACACGGGGAATTCACATGGGGTAGATGAGGGGGCGTGGCATACGGAAGGAGCAGACGAGTGGGGCATGACAGGAACTCCATCTGATTGTACTTCATCAGAGGCAGTTGCAGAACACTTTTTCAGTACCTGCTCCACACTAGGTACGTTTTGTTCGAACACAAACGAACAGCGATAACTTGCCAGTTGGTTGACCTCAAGTACTGATGCTAACTTGGAAGTTACGCGGAAGTGCAGAAGATGTAGCAGAGCAAAAATTGAGCAGATGGAATTATTTTTGTACCCCTATTTAATGCATCAATTAATACATTTTTTACTTGCATCTCCATATTTCTGCATCAGAAAATTTGATTGCTAACCAGTATACCTTTGTCAAATGTCACTGGTGCCGGCGGTGCCAGCGATTATTAGCGGGATTACGTTATGTAGTTCAATTAATCTGCTGGCCAGATTTAATGAGAATCATGAACATGTAGATCATGCAAGTAAAATATTAATAAAAACACTGTGTCCGATGCTATGCATTTCGATCGCAATCGATGCCCCCCCAATAACTAACAAAATGACTTATCTTCCATTGTTTTGGCGTGTTGGTGTAGTTTCATATTAAATCATACGTGAAGTTTAACCTACAAACTTTTTGCGTCTATCTTGCTTATTTAGCATAACGGTCCCAGTTCCTGCTGTGTAGTATGAAATCGACACATGAAAGTAACCAGGAACTACAAAAGATCCCGGTTGAGACAGCCCAGGGACTTCGGTGTGAAAGCGCCTTATGGCTGTTCCCACCATACATAGAGTGTACCCACACTAGGTGATCTGTACTGTGCCCAAGCATGCTTGACCCCAACTTCCAGTTCGCTTGACTAGTGTAATTGCTCCATATTGTGCCCAAGCATGGTACACTTAACTGTGCCTTGGCCCACTTGAAGAAGTGGACCTGGACATGCTTAGATGAACTCAAGCATAGTATGCATCCAGTGTAATCATGGGGCCCGAGCACAGTACACAGGCATGACGTCAGTGATGTGACTGACATTCACATGCACACATGTACACTATTCCTGAACTGGACCCAGAGGAAACAGATTAGGTAGGCTTTACAGATCATGTCATTTATTATTATTATTTTTTTTGCGAAACTGCATTACAAAAAAAAAAGTGCTGTGTACATATCTGGTAGCGACAAACACTTAACAAACATGGAGGAAAAGGAATCATTTTGTCCATGGCAGAGGTGCAATGTTTGCTGGACACGTGGGCTGACGAGCACCCAGGAACTGCTGGAAGCAGCACATAAAAACGGCGAGATACTTGGTAAAATATGGGACTATCTTCTTATGTGCAGTATGATTAAGTGAAAATTTCTATGTTGCGTATTCAGTAAATCTACGAGTGTCATATATGTCATCACGCCCAAAACAACTCCAAATACGCCACAACATAAAGATATGAATCATGAACTCCAGTGTGCTGTGTGATAGCGTTTTTCTTCCATGTTTTCTTCAACACAAAAAGCCGTATGGTGATGATGAAAGTGTGCTCAGGCCCGGAATGTTAGGCACAATGTGAGCGTAGACCAGCAGGGGAGGTGGGAAGGGGGACAATCATGCTTGGGCACGGTACAAGGCAACCTGGCCAAGTGTGAGTATCCTCATAGTGTACTAAGAAGTAATGTTGTTTTGCTATCAAATTGTTTCAATATATCAATTCCAATTCCTGGAGAGCCAGTTTAGAACACAATTTGCAGATTTCCCTACTCAGACACACCTACTAAACCTTGCATTTCACTGATTAAGATATGTTTGGGCAGGGATATCTGCAAACTGTGTTGAATTCTGGGCCCCAAGGACTGGAATCGGAAAACCCGGCAATATATTTCTGCTGTTCACTTTTTGACGCTTACGACGTTTTTTTTTTTAACTATAGATGGAATACGCCAATTCTCCTCTGACTACTGATAGTGTGTGACATCTAATTGAGCAATGAAAAGATGGTTTATGGGGTTGTCTGTATAACTAGTATTTATGCTTGTACTAATTAACATTTGTATTCATGATGGTCATTGGTGCTAGAGTACTTTATATCCCTAATTAACAGCTTAATATTAATAGATGAATAGCTAGCTAACTAATATCACTGTTGTGAATATAAAGCAAATTTGTATCTTGTTGCCATTGGCATATTTATTCAGCTGACAATAATCCACGTAAGTCCATTTAAAACATTAAACTGCTCACTGACAGCTGGGTAAAGATAGGTTTTTTTGGTAGTGTTAACGGCATCTTGATCATTACTTTATTATAGATTTATTTTGTAAAGTAGTTTATTGAGAGAACGTGCTTTTTCATGCTCCCGAATCAATGGATTGTTGGAGATACATGTTTCTCATCGGACAGTGACGATATGCTCTATAATGGACTGGCATTCTGTCCAGGTTTCCTTTTGACTCATGCTCTGTGCTTGCTGAGGTAGGCATCAGGTCCATTGTGACCCTTTACTGGATAAGTGGGTATGCAAAAGGGATGAATGTATAGGTGGATTCTGTAGTTTTTCTGGAATTATATAACTTTGGGTACTTTGGCTTGTAAGATGAACTATCATCAACTTACTTGTAGAAATCCCTTAAAGTAGCAATACTGTAGTATAAAAATGGTGTGTAAAGTATTATGTGGATCTGTACTCAATATATGATATATGAGGTAAAAAAAAAAAAGTTTTGTGGAATGTAGCCTTCAAGAAAAGACTTCTTAATACCACCCATCAATGGAACTGTTGCTTCACGGGTAACTCATATTTATCCCTTTAATTTCACAGATTCTGTGTCTTGATCACCAGCCACTTGGTAACAATGTTGATAATACTGGCCTTCATCATTCTGTTCCACATAACTGCTGCAGTGTTACTCTTCATATCGACTTTAAACAACGTAAGTTGACAAGCAATAATGACTTAAGACTGTTTATTCCAGAACAATTCTTTACCTCACTGTACAAGGCTAGTCTGTATACACTATCTGATTGCCTTTTAGGCCTGGTGGGTATCGGGAACATTTTCCATGGACCTGTGGTACACTTGCAATGATACATGCAGGCCCACAGAACATAGCGAATCCACAGATGCAGGTAACTAATGGGTCTTTGTCCTGGTCAGTTTGAATGTTACTGTGTTTCTTTTTTACTGTAAGACTTTTTTTTAAAAACAAATAGGCATTATAAAAACATGAGCATGGCTTTCCTAAGGTTCAGTGCATACGCCATCACTCAGCTATCTCCTTTCTCCACAGCCTACCTTCAGGCTGTCCAAGCAACCATGATACTAGCCACCATCCTCTGCTGTGTGGGGTTCTTTGTGTTCATCCTGCAGCTTTTCCGACTGAAGCAAGGAGAGAGATTTGTCTTTACCGCCATCATTCAGCTACTTTCGGGTAAGTCCCGCCCCCTAATGTCAAGAAGGCTAAAAAAAAATAAACCAGGAAAACCTCTGCCCTGAAAAGCACAACTTACAAAAGCAATGGTCAGCTATTTTTGAGTTCTTGGTTTGACTTTTTTGCATGAAAAACTATTTTATAAAGTCATTTTTATTTAAATCAGACCTCTCAAATTCAAAATCACTTTGTCAAGCTATAATTAATCAGCCCACTGCTGGAATGCATTACTTCATAGATGAAATTAACACTAATTTGATGTGCTGACCTGTGGACATACACCTCTGTTTCTACCCAAGCCTTCTGCGTCATGATTGGGGCCTCGATTTACACGGCCGAGCACGGAGGCTTCCAGAAACAGAGATTCGCCATTGGGGACTATGGCTACGCCTTCGTCATTGCTTGGATTGCCTTCCCACTAATCCTCATCAGCGGCTTGATGTATCTAGTCCTGAGGAAACGCAAATAGACCACCAGTCAACACCCCATCCACAAATACCCAGCTGCAGTTAGTGGACGCCTTGAGCAAAGGAATATATTTTGTACATACTAATTTTTGTATGATGAAATGTTACAATGTCAAAATAAGCAGTACTAAGACTGAAAAACTATATTAAAAACACCATACTGGAAACATATTAAAATGAGGAATGGTATTATAATGTAGAATTTTTAACCTTTTTTTGTCTTCAATATACTATTTAACCCTTTTGACGGTGAAAACATGCTGTGACTTCAAAGGGTGTACAAGGTGAGGCATGTGCAGACTTGAAAAATGAAATAAAACAGATCTACTTGGGTATAAAGATTACGTGTGGAATCAGACGTATGTTTCAAACCAAAAAACAGTAAAATGTTTTCCCAGTGAAATGAAGGCTCTGGTCATATCAAGTCTTGGATCAACATTTCCATTTCAGCAGAGCACTTATGCCACATTTGCTTGTGTTGAAGAATTGGCCAAGACCACCGCAGGCCTAAATATTCAAGGAAATATTTAATCAAATTTGGGCTGCAATGTGTACAGCAGTAGAATGTACTTGAGAGTGAATATTATAATTTAACTTTATCAGGTACCCAACCAGAACTTACAATTGGCATTTTCATTGCTTTAATTAGATTATTTGTATTGCATGTTTTATGTTATTTCTATTTTTAATTATTACTCAAGTTGCAGCAGAATAATTACAATTGTTTTAAATTAATATTACATTTAAACATACCTTTGAGGCCTTTTGGTTATGGTTTGTACAAATATGAATCATACCTAATATATTTATACCAACATAATGGCCCACAACATTTTGAATATAAAAAAAATACATAAAGTGTTAAATTATGAACAATGAAGTAGTAAAGTTCATAAAGTTTATACAAACACACAAAAATCTTCAATTGGGGAAAACAACAGAACTGTATTTATTTTGTAGACTTCTATGAATTGTTTCACTGTTAATATTTTTGTAAGTATTGAAAATGCCATCGCTCTCTTTATTGTATGCTAATTAAATTGTTTTGTGTTACATCAGCCTAACACCAGTCTGGGTTTTTGCAATGTGATAAAATCACAAAGCTCCAGCTCTCCAGATCTTCAGTGGATGATGATATGGGACACCACCTTTAGTATAATGTGGATTGTTCCAATTCAATGTACTTAAAAAAAACAAAAAATCCTTCAACTGCAATGTTGCTCATTCTCTTATCGTTGAGCTGTTTGACATTTGCATGACATTCAAATGCCTCAGGGCATAAACTGAAAAGTATCCCAGGATACAAAAATGCTAAACATATCAAATAATTTTCATATGCTTACACTACAACTCTCATATAACACCGAACTCTAAAGTTGCAGTCGAGATCCAATTCATGTATTTACGATCAAAAAACATCACAAAAATCCTACACTTATTCATCTACAGATTATCATAGTATGGTGTAAACCTGTTTTTAAAACAAAAAAACAAAAAAAAACCTTGTCCCTATTTCAAATGTTGACACAGGGAAAAAAATGACCCACCCCTTCAGAACAAGGAGGTAATGTCCTGACAGCAGTTTTTGCCTCCATCACGTATCACTGGAAGCGACTATTTGAATCTCACCGTATAGCCTGTAGCGTCCATATTTGTTTGGCACACTAGTGAAGTAGAATTGATGCCCTGTGCCATAGGAAATCAGCTTATAGGTTGTGGGAATAGGTATGACTTTCACCACTTCTATGTCGCTCCACTCCAAACAGCAGCTGCAGCTGTGCGTCCGGGTGAAGTAGAGGGAAGAACTGTCCAGCAAGGGTGCAGGGCTGTGCCTGGATAGCGGTCCACTGCAGGCCAATACCTTCAGGCCTTTTGATTTGCTCCACCCCCAGATACAGCTTCTGAGGTGGCTGTGTTATGCCGGCCTCAGACAGCAGGTAGCTTGGAAGTGAAATGGCAGGGAGGGGGGGCTGTTTCGAAAGCCAGTCACCCTGTGGGAAATGAAGAGAATTTTACCGCCGTAGGGCATGGCACTGGGACTGGTTTTGACTCATGCGGGCTGACCGGCCATTACCTCAGCATGATTCCAACGAGGAGGAGCTTCCGGTGTACTCCGTCTGAACATTCCTGCTCCTGAATGAATATTTTTTGTATTTTTCAAGGCCTGGGAAGGCAGAGAGGAAAAAAAAAATGGAGTGAAATTGCATCACCTTGGACGATGGCACGGCAGTCAGCCTGCATGGGTACCAGCACACCGGCTGCGTGGGCATGACAGGATGTAGGATTCTGTGAGAAGGGAGGAATCTGCAGAGTGATCACAATGCCAAAGGAAGCTATGGCACCAGCAGTCCTGTTCTTGTCCCCCTACCTCTGTTTTCTTAAGAGCTGCCACTGCACTACTTCAGACCCTTTGACGCAATGTGACATTGCTTCACTTCAGATTCTGCCATTCTTTTTACAGGATTCAGTCCTGAAATCCCTGCTCAGAGGTGTGAAAATCACATCTCCATCTTCTTAAATGGCCCACCACCGTGCTGCACCCAATCTGGGGTGGTACCCACCTCAGAAGTGTAAAAATCACATCATCTTCACCTCTACAACACTGTGCTGTTATTACTCAACTCTCTTAATTGTCAAAGTGCTACCTGTACCGATTCCATACCCATATTTGGAACAAGGTTGTCCGGTCCTGTTACTACACCTGAGGGTGGCTTCAGCATTATTTTACCCAATGGGAAACAGAGGTAGACATTTCAGATCCAGAAATTAAAAAATCCAGACCAAGATTTTGTTTTAACCAACCAGTTAGATATGCTGTGACTGTGATTCTTTATACTCAACTGGTTGGTTGAAACAAAATTTTGGTTTGGATTTTTACTTTCTGGACTGGAAATGTCTACCTCTGCTGGGAAACAGCTGTATTTTGTATGCAACTCCATTTAAAGACTGATGGATTCATGGAGGAAATGGAATAAAGTCATGCTTTCCCTTTCCATTGGAGACTATATATATATATTTTGATTGTATTCAGCAGTGAAGGGTGGATTGCATAGTAAAGTCTTACCAGAAGGAGCTTGGGGTGGTAAAGTAGGTCGAACTGCCTTTTTATTCAAAGCCACAGATGCCATAGTCCCCTGAGTTAAGAAATTACCCACATCTGACATCACCCTTGAGACCCATGACTGGCTTTAATCTCAAAGCCTGAAACGAAAGAGTACCTGCATTTGGGATGGGCCAACTGCTGTGTCGTTGCCATCCCTGCTTGAGTTCAGTGCTGCTACATGATGATAAATATACAACCAAAACAGATCACAGCAATATAAATTCTCAGCAAACTGGAGCAGAGATTTTACGCATTTAGGATATGATGGGACTATGGACGTCAACATTACCCGCTGTGTCCTCTTCTTTGCTTTCTGATGTGAGATCAACTGTAGGATTCCCTTTGAGCTTATAAAAGGAAGGAAGGAGAGCTAATCCCCAGTGACCATAACTCACAATGACACGGCACTGTCTATCTTCTGGAGGGCTGGGCAGTATGTAGGGCACAGATAAATACCTGCTTCTGGCAAGATCCTTCAATGGTGATCTTTTTAGGCAACATGACCCCGCAAAATATCACCTCATCAGTTTCTGAAGAAAAAAGGAAGGCTGTTGTATTTCTATTGCCCATATTAAAAATCAATGTGGACTTCACTTGAACACAAATGAATCAAGAGCTGCAAACGTATCTAGGATGAAAAATGTTTTGTCTTGAGAGAGGAAATGACAAGTAACGCCTATAATTTAGAGCTTTTCAAATACACAAACAAAACCATGATCATTTTACAGAAAATATGACCTGGAGCCTGAGCCACCTCAGAACAGGTTTCAAAAGAATAATATTTTCAGGATTAATCTTAATCATTTTGTGTAGTATTTGAAATATGGCCAGAACGTACCTTCCTGGACTTCTGCGCAGCCTTGAGTGTTGGACTGAGTCTCACTGGAATAATCAATCCCAAAAGTTAGAGTTTGGAACAGTTATACATCACGAGGCTAGAAGTAGGTGAAAAGCAGACACTTCACACTCGCAAACTTTGGGGTCTGCAGGCAGGTTGAGATGGTGCTCCAACAAAGCACAACCTTCCATTAAGTAAGAATAGGAAACTTTGAAGTCAGTAAAATGGATAAAAATGGTTACTGAATGAAACTATCCATAAACAAATTCAGTATTAAGAAATTAATAAACGTTAAAAAAAAAAAAATTATGGACTGCAGAAATACCTCTTGAAAGCACTAGATGGCACTGATCAGCTTTCGCAGAGTGGAAAGTGCTGTGCGACATATTTCTGAAGAATTAGTGGACTTGACACTTAAAGCTGCTGTTCAGCTTCAAAGGGCATTTGATATTACATTAAACATTTTCTCTCAGGTATCAAGTGAGGACAGAAACCTGTGAAGTAGATAAAGGCCCTTTTGGTTGGCTGACCTTAATCATTTCCAAGGTGCATGGCCCATCAATGCAAGTGATAAGCCAGTCCCTGCTGGGCATGAGTGCTTCAGTGTCAAGACCGAACATGGCTATTTTTTCTGCTAGAGATGTACACTCAGGGCACAAAGAAGAGGCACCGATTCATCCTCAAATGCAGCCTGGTTAGGGCTTCTGTTTAACTTTTGGTGTAGATTAAAAGATGCTTCCACCAAATTGCCAAGATGTCATTTGGTTATCCAAAGGCACTAAATGGTAAGCACACTCGGCCTAAAGAAAATCACTCATTAACAACACTTAAGAATGTTTTCTTACAGTACTCAACACTCTTCTGTAATGCATATGATTCTTAGGCTAGGCTCTTTGATAAAAATTAAACAACCATAAACTGGATGTTTTGATTCTTTTAAGAGAACTTTGATCATCCAAGCTGAAACGGAACAGTTTCAAGTCTTAAGTCATCCCAAAAGAAATTTCTATAATGCCATTTCTACCACTAATTTATGGAAAGAAAGGAACAAAAGGCACACAATTAGAAAGGGATCCAGCATTCTCAGGATATTGTCCACTCCATTGCTGACACGGTGCGTTTCATACCTCTGGAATGTTTTCAAGGAGTGCTTCCACTCCTTCTATTACACAATGAAACTTTCCCAGAAAGAGAGCAAACAGCTGTTTATTGCCACTCTGGTCCACAGGAGCAAAACTGCGTAGCCCATGGCCAAGGAAAAAAAAACCTGAAGGTCAAGCAAAACAAAGCTTTACATTCCATAGAGACAGCCTCACAATGCTGCACTGGCTTATTGGAAACAAACCTTGTAAGAATTATCCAGTTGTGTGGATTTTATTTAGTTTTTTTCTGAAGGAAAAAGTGAAACATTAAGAAAAAAAAAGAGCTGTGAAAATTGCAAAATCTTTCGGTAAGACATTTGGTATCATTTGGGATCCTGTGTGAAGATATTGATAATATATAATATTATCAATATCTGATAATAATATATAATGTTAATAAGAAAACATAAGCCAAACCTTCACATTGTGAATATTAGACAAGGTTTTAGAGTAAATCCTTATCTCAGGGATTTATCTCAAATGTACACAATTTGTAAAACTTAACTGCTCCTGTGGATCCTGAAAATGGATAGAAAAATAGCCTTATTTGTGCATGTGAACTAGCTGCTACAATATAATTGTTTGTATTGCACATCAGGTAGTTGAACAAGAAAATATAAATGAAATACATAAAGGGATATTCTGTGGAATAGCTGGTAACTGAAAATGTAAACAAATTTTGGGGGTAAAAAAAAACGTGGGTTTAGTATGTTTAAAAATGCTAATTTTCAAAATCTGCCTTTTTCTTCTGAGGCCCCATGTCTCACTCTTTAGCGGAATGAAAAAATAAAATACACCACTATATCAGCTGGAGACACAAAATGATGACAGCTTTTCTTCACGTAAAATCAGTTTGACAAGCTGGCTTGTCTTGACCATTTATGGATTCCTGTAAAATGTACGCTTTTAGGCTCCCTGTGCTCTCCCAATGAAAGATGACAACTGTCAGCGAGTCGAGCACGCTCAGCAGTTTCACTGGGTGTTAGCGGGTGGAACATGCGGCATTTTTAAATATCGCAGATTCGAAGTGATTATTCGGCCGCCAGCCCAGGAACTCAGAGAGGCGGCTAATGACTGGGACCTGGAAGTACTGGCCCATTCGGGAACTAAACGTGTGCTGCTTTCTAAATCAGGAAATGGGATGAATGAAGCTGTGTGCCAGCCAACATTCACTGGCAGAGCTGTGAAGAGGGTGGACAGCTCCAAGGCTTGGAATTCTGGGAATCAAATACTAAATCGGTAAGTGCCTGTTGATTTCATATTTGAGTTTTTGGATTACAAAAAAAAACGAAGGAGCAACAGTATTGTGTTTATCTGTGTATTACCTCCCAGCAGTGGGTTAAAGAGAAGAGGAATTACCAGGGTAATTCTGTTGAAAGGTCTAAATGCACAAACGTAAAATCGACGGGGTGGCGTGGCAGCGCTGTGGGTAGCACTGCCCGTTTGAATTGCACTGCGGCTCTGCCTGTAAATTTCCTCTCCAAATGAGGGTGCGTTTACTTGGCACACTTGGCTTCTTAGCACACTCCTAAGAACTGGTGTAAACTGGAAAGCGTAAAGTGGAATTAGCCTGTGAGTATGTGCATGTGTATGTTTCATCATAGCCTGCAGTGGAGTGGTCTCTTGGACATGGTGTATTCCCTGTTCTTTCCTGTTCCTGACTCACTGTGATCCTGTGGAAATGCGTAATTAATCAAAGTAGGAAAAAGGAATGCAAAAAGCCTCCCATCTTCAAAGACCCCAGCCTCTGAAGTGGTGCTCCCTGCACCTACAGGGTCACAGGGCTTAGACTCTTCATTGTCTCTCTTAATTCTGGTTGAAGATAGATGTTTTTGCAGGTGTAAAAACAGAAACAGAATTAAATGCACATAAATGCAATATCATTTGTTTTTTAGTGACTGTTTGGAGAATGCTCATAACTTGCACTACAGAATCACAGCAAGTCTCATGGTGACAAAAATAAGTAGACAAACGAATGAAACAGGCCTACCCTGTGGAAGAGAGCACATCCGTGTGGTCGCTGACCATAGTCTCAGAAGGAACAGGCCCAGGTGGCACATGCACAGAGGCTGCTGAATCCATAATATATGATAGCTCAGAACCCATACTGCTGAAGGAAGCCCTCTAAAATGAAAAAAAAGAGAGTTCTGTGAGCCCACGGCCCCAGAACGTGCTCGAAAGGCTCAGTGAACAGGATAAGCACCGTGCAGCGTATTATATGTTCATAAATCTTATGAATGCCTCAATTGAATATCAATACCATATTTCTCAATGGCTGGATGAGATTATAGCCAGCTTTTGCATTCAACACTTAAGCGAGGAGAAGGCAGCCTCTTGTTTAATGAACAACCTGATTGAGTTCTTTGGGTGACATTTCTGTCCCTGATGGTTGCAGTTTTCTCATGTATACCAAAGCAGCCTGCCCCCTCCTTTTTATCTTCTTAATGTCTGCCTGGAAACAAGACATTTGGGAGGGCAGAAAATGTAAATTTCCCAAATATATAAAAGAAACAGCATTAATAATCCGGATTCATTTCTAAACTCATATGCCGCAGACCCTAACAGCAAAAACAACATTAATGTAATAATGTCGAGAGCATCTGATGTTTTCATATTTTAGCAGGCAGAGACACCTTAGAGAGATGTCATCAACCTAAACAATTTAGGACCATATATTTTGTTTTCCTAATACTCCTTCAAAGACCTGCACATTTTAACTCAAGAATACATTGTTAACAGTTTCACAAACCGCAGGCCTATAAAAGTCAACTATGATGGTAATGTTATGCCACAAACAAAGCACACCAGTAACCAATCAATAGGTCAATGCTCTTATGGGACTGGTTAAAATGAAAGAAGTCAGCCAAGCCATTGCACATATTATCCCCCATATATAAAAGAATAGGGCTCTACAACACAGTAATAGATTCACATAGTAGAAAATACACATGTAATATTACATACTTGCAACAACAAAACATACATATGAGACGTTATACATAAACAGCCATATAAAAATTTACTTGACAGGTTTTATGCTACCATGGAGTACAAATTCAGTAAACTGGAGAATGGTTATAGCTGCTTGAGTGTTTATTATATTAATGAATGCATCACATTATATCATTTGCATGGAGAGAAATTTCATGCAAAGCAACTAACATGAATTTCAAATTTAGTCTGGTTTCCTATTGCAACTCGAATTAAGCAATTTGTTGAAGCGTGCAGCCAGTTCGATCATGTCACTATATAATCCATACACCAATCTGCCCTACACTGTCTAGAAGTCTTCAAAATACTTACATTTGAAGAGTCTCATGTATATTTTTGGGACAAAGAAAAGCTGAATTTAATTCCAGACAGTTACTAACTTGGAGTTTGTAAAGTCTTCCCTCATAACTGGAAATGCACTCAATTTTTTGGATCCTTCCAATGAGTTCATCCATCTTTTCATCTGTCTGTTTCAGTTTTGCAAGAATTTCTTCCTGTATCAGGTCCTGAATCTGAAAAATAGTAGAAAACATCCACAAACAAATGGCTTTAAAGGTCTTTGATATCCTGTTTTGTAATTCCAACAATAATACTGTACAGTATGTTGTATACCTCAGCTTTGGACAGTACTTTCACTGGCGGTATCAACTGACCATCCTTGGAGAAGGTTTTAGTTTTGGGTCTTTTCCTTGTTGCAATTTCTGTACTAAAAACTTTTCTCCTCTTCATTACTTACGTGGATGTGGGGAATCAAAAAAATACACAAAGAAATTGATTCCTCATTACACTGAACACAGACTGACTGAATAGTTGTACATATATAGCCAAAGGCATTTACCAGCAGAATCGGTCAAACTAACAAAACACGCCGTTTATAGGCTGCTTATGGTACAAGATGGTACTTGTTCAAGAGGAATACCTAATAATTTAAGTAATCTTAAATTAACCAAATAAAAGCTAGCCTCCGACTCCATACCCAATCATATATTTATCTTTTCAAAGTAAAACATTTCAATACATTAAATTACGAACAAAAAAACAGAAACCGTGATTAGCTAACATATAGGTGGGAAAATTAAACCTGGAATACGATTTATTTTCAATTTATGCTCTTAAATTTTAACTCTGAAAACTCGCCGACTAGCTAAGTTGAAGATGACAAACAGCGGTTGTTAGTAAAGCGAGAACAATAACGTAGCCATCAAAGCCGTTTAATTCACTATTAGGATTATATCGGTCTGACCAAAAACGTTACCAGTCTGGAAATCAACGTGTTTTTTGTTCTTATAAGAGATTATTGTCATTATATTTATTGAACGGTGTTACATTTAGTAATAGTTCAGATAAACTCGGACTTCAAATCGTATTTTACCTTGAGACTGCTAATTTGTCAACTACACACATTCAGGAAACGTGTCAGGTAGTTAAACCATTAAACCTTAATATCGTCTCGGATTCAATTTAACTATCCTGAATAACCAGCGCTTGAGCCCCAACTGCACGAGCCCCCTGTTACTCCCGTTAACCACAACCCGCAGCGTCCGTGCACGCGCTTCCGCTTAGCGACGAGCACTCAGCTCATTCTCGTTTCCCGCGCTTTTCACGCTTTAAGAAAGGGGTCTCCAACTCCGGTCCTGGAGAGCTACTATCCAGTAGGTTTTCTATCCTACCTGGCTTCTGATGAACCGGACTAGTTCTCAGGTAAATACCAGGGCCAGGTGTGGCTCATCAGAAGGCAAGTAGGATAGAAAACGTACTGGATAGTATTTCTCCAGGACCGGAGTTGAAGACCCCTGCTTTAAAACCAGCCTGATGTGCAGCCTAAATCTAATCTAATCTAATCTGACATGACATACGGGGAATATATTTTCCATCTTTAACCTTTTTGTATAAAAAACCATATTAGAAAATCTTCGGTTTCCTAAATACCAGGTTTAATCATCTGGTTTAAATATGTAAAATCCTAGTTTTTCTTGTCCGGTTTCAAAGGTTATGTTCAATTTGGTCTCTACTGTGCACAGAATTGTTCAACCCAATGGGCTACACAAGCTGCCACCTACAACGCCATTTTCTGAGGGGATGACAACTTAGCAACTGCACATTTTCAATGTCACACCATTGGAACATTCATTTGAGGACAAATTTTAAGTGTCATACATTGGGCACAACGATGTCAAGCTTATTTGCTTATCAGCTTTGCTGAAAATGGGGATTTAGAGACTTCTGGGTGCCCATTTAAGCTGGCTGTTATCAACGCAACACAACACACTTGCTCCTTAATGACTGGTACAGTAGTCACTCATAGATGACTCTGCAGATGTTAGTCCTGGCATATAGGTGTGCAACATTCTGCGTACCGAGTAATACAACTGCTGACAGTGAGACTTTTGGACTTTGGTGCTCTGCTGACCCGTGGAGTGGATGGGATTCAGGCAGGGAAAATTATATTTAAAAAGTGGTTGGCATCTGGAAGCTAGGTGATAAAGGTTGTGGATAAAAAAATTCAATAATGATTTATGAGATTTAATGATAGTTGATTATTGCCGGGCACCAGTGGAATTTGTGAGAGTGAGTGGCTGTGTTTAATTTCATGACTGATTTGTATTCAGCCCTGAAAAAGCAGGAAACCCGTTAAACAAAAATACATAGACAGCCGCATTGCTTATCAAAAAATGCACTTGGGCTTATGCGTAGCTTTGCCTGAAGGATTACTGTAGTATTATTTAGAAACTGCTCAGTATTTCTTCATGATTGTGGAGTGTTAGTTTATGGAGGAGATTGAGGAGGCTGATATTTTACCTTCCTTGAGTACACTGTCCATTCATTGAGTAATATTATGACAAAGCTGACTACTGCTAGGTAATGATTTGTTCTCACTCCACTGTCCTAGTTCTAGCTGTACTAGTTAGCTGGATGAGAGGTACATTTGGCAAGGTATACTTTACTCTACCTAATTGCAAGTTTTCTGGTGTATAATTTTCTTAATTCTCCACAATTCCATATACCTTCCACCTGGATTTTGAAATATAGAAAATAACAATGACTAAATGTATCAATGAAATTTATTCACCTGCTAACCTAAGCACATCTGTAGCGTATTTTAAAAATATTTTGGTGCCTCATAAAGCCCATGCGGTATCCTTATAAATTTGTAGGGCCCAGAGGGTAATGCAAAACATTCTTCTCTCAATCTGCTAGATCCATTTGCTGATAAGTTAAAGCATACTCGAACTCCTTCTAGATTGGTCATAATTTCCATGAGGCTGTGAGTAGACAAGAATCACTGTGTTTTATGTCTTTTATAGACTATATCACAGAACCGCCGCATGCTAACTGTTTTCCTTGGATCAACACCAAGAAGTAGCTCTGGAAATAAGTTTCTTCAGTTACTTACTTTAAGATTGGGTTGAAATGAGCAATCTGTTTCTCAGGTTAAGTGATAACAGACAAGTAGGGGCTGTATCCTGAAGTGAGATTTGTTGATTAGCAAGATAACTTGTCAGGTTTAAGGTACCCTGGTTTAAATGCCCTGGCACAGTATGCTGAACCACGCCCACTTGAAGAGGTGAGCCAGAGCACGGTTCAGTTTGACTCTGGCAAGATCTAGTGTGTTCACTAACTGTGCCTAATGGACCACAGACATGACATCAATGATGCGACTGGCACAGGCATGCACACATATACACTATAATGAACTGGACCAGGAAGGAACGGATTGGGTAGGCTGTACAGATCAGGTAGTGACAAACTGCGGCAGAAGTGCAGTGTTTGCTGGAAATTTGGGTTGACGAGAGTCAAGGATGGAACACACAAAATAGATTTTTGGTAAAATATGGAACTATCTTCTTATACACTCAGCACGACTCCATGGAAATCACTGCATTGCATACTCAATAAATCTATGAGGGCTGTGGTGATCTCCATTGTGCTGTGTGATAGCACTATTCGTACTATGTTTTCTTCAACACAAAATGTTGCAAGCCGTTGACAAAAGTGTGTTCAGGCTCAGAATGTTAAGTGCAGACCAGTGGGGGAGTGGAGACAATCATGCTTGGGAACTGTACAAGGCAACCAGGCCAAATATGAGTATACCCTAAATCTGACACATTATCTTGCTAACAAAAAAATATCCAGCTTGGTGATACAGGCCCTAGCTTGTTTGTATCTTTATTTGTATATTTGTTTGTGGTGCCAAGGAGATCTTCTTGATGGCTTTTTTTTCCCCAGCAGAATATCCTTTTTCTTCAGAGGAGCAGATTCCATCTCCCACAGAATCTAAAATACCATTGTGTTATAAATATTTTAATATTTAATACAAAAAGCAGGGAGATTAGATGTGCAGTGGGTATAATTGTGACCTCGTATTTCTAGTGATGGGGGTTTGAATCCTATCCCTGCGCTTTTTGCGTGCTTTTTGACTTTGTGTGTTCTGACTGGAGATTAATTTTCAGGAATTTAATTATAAGTCAATAATCAGTAGTAATTTTTCAATCTGTTCTACATTTTACTTCTGCCCTACTTCAGGCAGGTTGCTGCAAGAATGGATGTCTTTGTTTATCCCGGTCACAGGGCCACCAACAGAGGAGGTCAAGATCTAGTTCAAACAAAATGACATATATATGAGTTTATTAATACAGTCACAACATGAACTTCTGTTTTTTATTCTCCCCATTTTTAGAAAAATTCACAAAAACCACAAGATGTATAATGACTTTCTAAATGTCATAGGGATGTTTGTTATTATCAAGCGTGTGTATGTATTATTGAGGTGTGGAGTGCATATATATGTACCTATTTATTGGCAGGGGCAAATGTATACATGTGGCCATAGATTTCCGAAATAGGGGTGAATTGGTTGAAGGAGGCACCTTTTCAGTCCCCAGTGCACTCCGTCAACTCTCTGTGGTAAGGAGACCGTCATGGGGTGGGATAGAGGTGAGTAGTTAACTTGATTCCACACCCAGGTATTTACACGCAGGTATTTCACGGGAAGTGGGGATCTGGCAACCCTACTGATATGTTGGGGGTGAAGGGGGTCCCGCTCTGTACAATTTACAAATATCAGGGGGGTTTGATCCTGTAATTTTACTTTACGGCTATGTGCCTTGTAAGGCTCCTGTCATCTGCCCCACAGCAAAGTTGACTGGGCGCCCACAAGGCTGCGTGAGGAATCAAGTTAACTACTTTCTCTGCCCTGGGTGTGTCTCTCAGTGACTCCTGCACACTATCCAGGGAAATGAAGCCAGTGGTACAAGTGTCTTTTGTTATGGAGGAGACCAATGGTGGGATTTATATAATAGTTTTAAAATACAGACATTCCTCTACTTACGAACTTTCAATTTACGAACTTTCAGACATACGAACGAAGAGGACTCTAAGTCTAAATTGTATTTGTTGGGCTCCCACAGCATCAAATTTTGTTCTGCTTGCCAATTCCGCCTAGTACGAATTCTGGCTGCTACTCCCGCCGAGCAGCAATGTAGTGTGCGTACTGCCAGCAGTCCCAGTTCTTTGTACTTGCGTATCGGTAAGACGTGCATTCTTGAGATTATTTTTGTTTTATGTATCATTAGTAATGTGTTTTAGGGAAAGACAACATGTATTGACATTATATCATACTTATGCATGCAAATTTGAGTACCCTTAAAATGATGCTGAATAACGAGTTACGAACATTTCAAGTCATGAACGGCTGTTCGGAATGTATCTCGTTCGTAAGTAGAAGAGCATCTGTACAGGAAATGGTGAAACGTACACTCACTGGCCACTTTATTAAGTACACCTGTTCAACTGCTCATTGAAGCAAATCTCTGATCAGCCAATCATGTCAGCAGCACAACAAATACAATATAGATACAAGTCAGGAGCTTCAGTTAATGTTCACCTCAAGCACCAGAATGGGAAAGAAATGTGATTTAAGTGAATTTGAATATGGCATGGTTGCTGGTGCCAGGCAGGCTACTTTCAATGTCACAAAGCTCATATGATCTCAGACTGGTTTCTTGAACATGGCAATTCACTGTACTCAAATGACCTCCACAGTCACCAGATCTCAGTCCAATAGAGCACCTATGGGATGTGGCAGAATATGAGATTCTCACGATGAAGGTGCAGCCAACAAATCTGCAGCAAATGCTTGATGCTGTCAGGTCAACATGAACCAAAGTCTCTGAGGAATGTTTCAAACACCTTGTGGAATCTGTGCCATGAAGAATTAAGGCAGTTCTGAAGACAAAAAGGAGTCCAACCCGGTACTTGCAAGGTGTACCTAACAGAGTGGCCAGTGAGTAATTATGACAGTGTATCACTAGCATGTGTGGGCAGCTGGAGGCACACAAACACTTCTTCATTTTTCTCTCTGCTACTGAACTCAAACTCTTCCCTCTTTGATTTTGTCAAAATAGAAGCACACCCCGTCACGTCCCTGTGATGCTAAATGCGGAGTTACGCAGTGAGGAAATTCCGATTAAAATAATGTAATGTAGAACTGAGAAAAATTCAAGTACATCATTTATCATTCAATTACAGTCTTAGAGAACTGAGCCCAGAAAGTTTTCCAGTTCTCATTATAACATTAAGGGCTCAGGCAGAGAGTTAAATGGATTTAATCAAGGCAATTAGTTGAATCAGGTGGTTCAGGGCCCAACTAGGAAAAGAAAACCAGGACAGTAATTGAATAACTGTGATGCACAGTAATGCTGAAGAAGAGTTCTCAGTACTGAATCACCACCTTATTGTGGTGGTAGGATTTGTGTGCTTCTATGATCCTAGGAGCTATGTTGTCAGGGGCTGTTGATGCTGGTAAGATCTCCCAAGGCAAATTGGTCCTAGGTGAGTGGCCAGTAGTGATGGGTCATTCTTGAACAATTCGTTCATTTTGAACGAATCTTTAAAGTGACTCAGGAAGAACGAATCGTCTCGTGGGAGTGATTCGTTCAGTCGCGCATGCGCATTTGCGCAACTTCCTATAGTTTCTGTATTGGAATTATTGATTCACCTGTTTCGAGTCTTCGGGTTTTTTGAGTCGTTCGTTCATCACGTGACAGCCCCATAAGCTTAACCAACTCAGCCTGAGCCGGAAACAGAATTGATTAGTTCATCTCTCGAGTCTTCGGGTTCCAGTCGTTCATTCATCACGTTACAGCCCCATAAGCTTAAACTAGTATGCAGTCTGAGCGGTAAACAGAATTGATTAGTTCATCTCTCGAGTCTTCGGGTTTGAGTCGTTCGTTCATCACGTGACAGCCCCATAAGCTTAACCTATGCAGTCTGAGCCGGACGGACGAGACGAGGGAACAGGACCTGAAAAACAAAAGCAAAACCATCAACCAAAGACAGGGAACAGAACAGAGACACAGAACAAGAACAGGGACGAGAAGAAAGACAAGACACGACACAGGACAGGAAACGCCGACAGGCAGACAAGGAAGGGAGACACAGGGGGAACACCCACAGGCGGAACAAAAGGGCCAGGAGTGAACGAAGGAGGAACACAGGGACGAGGAGCAGAGACAGGCGGGACGAAGGAAGGAGGAGCGGACGGGGGACAAAAGGGAGCCCGAGGGAGCCCAGACGGGCGGCAGCCGGAGGGGCCGCAGGGGAGAGGGAGAAGGGAGCAGGAGGGGACGACACAGGGGCCAAGGGAACGGGACGAGGGAGAGACGGAGGGGACACGGAGGGAGCAGGAGGGGACACAGGCGAAGGCAGGCAGGAGGGGGAAGCCGCGGCAGGCGACGGCACAGCCGGAGCCGGCGAAGGCGCCGTCCGATGCCCCACCGAAGCAGGGGGGTCCGGGGCGACCGACATGGAAGCACCGGCACCACGGAAGCAGGGGGTGACCCGGAGGCGACCGCCGACCCCAAGCCGGAGGAACCACAGGCGGCCCCGGAGCCCCAGCCAAAGCGAGCGAGGGCGAGCCAGGGGGCAGGGCGGGTGGGAACCGGGCCCGACGCCTGTGGCTCCTTCCCTTCTGGGACACTGACAGGCGGGGTCCCAAACGGCGTTAGTCCCGGAAGGGCAAGGGAGCCGGGATCCATAAGAAGGTCCCCGAGGGATCCCACTGAAGGTCCTCCTCCTCCCCGGAGGAAGGAGCGGCAGTCACACAGTCTGGGACCTCCTCGGGGACAGTAACCTGGGCTGGGGGGACTGGAGGCAGGGCCTCTGGTGGGGAAGCAGGCGTGGTAGCAGGCGGTGCAGCCGGAGCCGCGGGCGTGGCAGCAGGCGGTGCAGCCGGAGCCGCGGGCGTGGCCGGTAGG
>JAODLC010000049.1:12026651-12054607 GCA_026781145.1 Hippopotamyrus pictus
TGTCCTAGTGGGGTGGCTTCGAGAATATGGGGTATGGGGTCCATTGTTATGGGCCTTCAGGTGCCTGTATAACCAGAGTGAGAATTTAGTTTGCACTGCCAACAGTAAGTCAGACTCGTTCCAAGCAGGTATTAGACTCCCCCAGGACTGCCCTTCATCACCGATTCTGTTCAAAATTTTTATGGACAAAATTTCTAGGTGCAGCCAAGGGGTGGAGGAGATCTCAGGATCATTGCTTTTTGCATATAATGTGGTCCTGGTGGCTTCTTCGGACTGTGACCTGCAGCATGCACTGGGGTGCTTTAAAGCTTTGTGTGAAGCGGTTGAGATGAACATCAGCACCTCCAAGTCTGAGGTCATGGCTCTCAACTGGAAAAGGGTGGATTGCTTTATCCTGGTTGGGGATGGGTTACTGCATCAAACAGAGGAGTTTAAGTATCTTGGGATCTTGTACATGAGTGAGGGAAGAAGGGACTGGGAGATCGGCAGGTTGATCAGTCTAGAATCTCCAGGAATGCAGGGGCTGCACTGTTCTGTCGTGGTGAATAGGGAGCTGAGCCAGAAGGCAAAGCTATCGATTTTCCGGTCAATTTACATTCCTACCCTCATCTATGGTCATGAGCTCTGGGTATAGTGACTGAAAAAATGAGATCAGGGATACAAACAGCAGAAATTAGTTTCATTTGTACGGTGTCTAGGCTCAGCCTTATAAAGAGGGTGAGGCACTCGGACATTCAGGAGGAGCTCAAAGCAGAACTGCTGCTCCTCCACATTGAAAGGGGCCAGTTTGAGGCAGTTCAGGTATCTGTCAAGGTCCCTTGAGGTCCCTGCAACATGGCCCCAGATAAGAGATGGAAAATGAATGAATGAATGAATGAGTTCTCAGTAGTTCTAAAGTTCAGTCCTAAAATAAAGTGTTTTGTAAAAAAACAAAAATGATTGATTTGGCTTCTGCATCCAGTGAACTTTATTAGTTCATTATATAGGGGTTGGACAATGAAACTGAAACACTGAGGATTCATGCCAATATATGTGCAACCTGGATGCCAGTCTTCATTGATTGAATATCTCCCATGGCCTGCACAGTCACCAGATTTGAAAATTATTGAGTCATTTTGAGGTATTTTGGAGGAATGAGTCAGGAAATGTTTTCCTCTATCAGCATCACATAGTGAGCTAGCCACTGCTCTGCAAGACAAATGACTCAAAATCACTCTAGTCACAGTGCAGGAGTTGTATCAGTCATTCCCAAGACAAATTGATACTGTATTAGCCACAAAAGGAGACCCCCTTACTACCCCATACTAATAAATTATTGTGGTCTAAAACCAGGTGTTTCAGTTTCATTCCCTGTAAATTGAGTTAAATATTTCAGGAGGCCATGTCTCATACTCAGTGCATTTTAAAGTCATTGACCAAGTAATAAAAGAAATATTAAAAAGTAAAAAAAAAAATAAGACGTCAAGGAAACCACATGCAATTTTAAGATTTTGTTTTTAGACCGTGTTATTTGCTAGGAAAGAAATGACAAGGTCAAGAATCTATCCCAAAGCTACATTTCTATATAATGCTGAAAAATGCAGCAAAATGGAGTAAATATGTTTTAACGTGAAACTCATAATGATTTGATGTCATTGTTTGATTCTCCATGTCAACACAGATAAAGGAGAATAAACCGTATTAGTCATAAAAAAAGGACTACATGGCTATTGTAGCGACCATGTACGCCTCATTTCCTATTTCAATCCAATAAATTTCATTGCTAATATCTGCTTTATCTTAAAGAAATAAACACGAGACCTGTGGTACTTTCGATTACAAAAGGTAATTATCAAATTCTTCCTAGGAGTAATAACATCTTGTTAACTGTCCCCTTCCTCCCACCACCCCTCGTTTTCTTTGCCCATCAACCTGTTTATCCCTTTCAAGGGTAATTAAAAGAAACGATGCAAGCTAAATGCAGCTTTACAATATCATCAGCAGGCAATTTTCTGACAATTGTTTCACATTGCATGTGCAAATGGATGCTGGACATTACCATGCCCTCCAGAAGGGTCCAAATCATTACACACATTCTGCTGTTCCAATATCTGTCAGGATTGACTCCTGTCCTGCCCTGGTCCATGTGTCATTTCCCTTTTTGGCCAGCAGGTGTTGCTGGTCATCCTGTCTCCCATTATTACTCCAGTTGTTACCTCCTTGTGTCTCTCTGTTCCACTGGTCACCATGTGACTTATTGGGGTAAGCAGGCAGCTTTCACCCAGTCTTTCATTTTGCTAAAGGTTCAAGGCTGGCCAGAGACCAGCCTCTACTATGTTTCTGTTTTTGACTGTTTGTTTCCTTATATTTTTCATCTATGTATGTGTGTTATGGTTCATTGTTGTTCTTTGTTTTTAGTAATGTTTGTTTACCCTTGTTTTCTAGTCTCCTTTGGTGTTGATCATCTCCTATTCTTTGTTGCCCCTAGTTTGTAATAATCCACACTTGTCCCTTGTTAGCTCTTGGTATCTGTGTGTAGTGTGTATTTAACTGCCTGCCCTCATTTTGTTCCTTAGTTGGTCATTGTGGCTGTTTGCCCTGTGTTGCAGTGTTCAGTTGTTGCCTTGCAGTCGTTACCTTGCAGTTGTTACCGTGTTTTATATCCTGTGTCATTACTCATTCCTCGGTTCCCACATGTCTTCCTATTGTTAGTGTTAGTTCATGTTTTACCTGTTTTGTATTGACCCCTTGTGTTTCCTTTACTTTCTGGTTCTCCATTTGTGTTCTGTTTGTTAATAAACCCTATTTGTTGAGAGTCGCTATGTGGATCGTCCCTTCTTCATGATGCTCCGCCATAACAGAATGACTAACTCAAAATGATGATCAATGTGATGCTCGATCAAGTTGGGATCTATAGCCCTCAGCCCCTCACCAGTCCTCAACTTAGCAGAAAGAACCACTCCCAGTGTCTGGGTGAGTGACCTATGTGCCCTTCAAGAGTCATGGAAAAGCCTGTTACACTACCTAATTACTCCCATTTCCCTGTTTTTGTTGAATTTTGCTGAAGCAGGAAGGCAATTCCTGCAGCTGCCTCCTGTATTGTCTCTCAGGGAGGTGCATAGGCTTAAGAGAGTCCTCCTGCACCTTAGGGACCTGGCCAAGTTGCCTGAATTTTCTAAACCTGGCCCATAAGGGGTCACCACCCCTGCCCATGCCTCCAGATCCTGCAGAAAGAAGGCCGCCGGCCATCCCAAGCCTCCAGATCTCTGCCCAAGGGAGGCTGCCGCTCGTTCTGAGCCTCCAGAGCCCAGCCCAGAAGGGCTGCTGCTTGTTCCGAGTCTCCAGTGTCCGGCCCAAATGGGGCCACCACTCATCCCAAGCTTCCAGAGTCCGTTCCCTAGGGGTCCACTCTACCTGAGCCTCTAGAGCCCAGCCCAGAAGGGGCTGCTACTTGTCCCGAACTTCCATATTCCTGCCCAGGGGAGGTTGCTGCTCGCCCCAAGCATCCCAAGTCTGGCACAGAAGGGGCTACCACTTGTCCTGTCTTTACCTCTGCAGTACCCCCAGAGCCCATCTTTGCCACTGCAATGCCTCCAGAGCCCATCTTCCCCTCTGAACCTGCTCTGCCAGAGCTTGTTCAGCGTTTGTGGATGCCTGGCAACAGGCACTGCTTTTCCATATCCCAGAGGGGTCTCTGGGGACATACATGCTATTGACGACCCCCAGAACCACTACCAGTGACCATTCCAGCACCCACAGGCCCTCCACCGATTCCCCCCGAGGCCTGTAACCCCCATACTGTACCTGTTTGCTCTGTATTGTCTCTAAGTGTTCCTGTCCCGTCCGTGCCAACTCCTGCCATGCTACCGCTTAGTCCACCCATGTATTTCTCAGTCAAGCCTGTGGTGGTCCTCTCTGCCCATCCTTCTATATCTTGTCCCCAGTCTGATAACCCCCCCCAGTGTTCCATAGTCATCCATTTGGTCCTTCATCTCCACAGTTTCGTAACCCCTGTGTTTGCTCCCTTCCTGTCTCATCAGGTCCCTTTCATGCCTCAGTCCTGTGCTTCCCCATATCAGTCTTGGTTCTCTTTTTCAGTCCCCCAGTTGTGTACCTGTTGAGTGGCCTCCTGTCTGTCCCCCATGTGGTCGCAATCCTGGTGTCCAGTTTCCTGTAGTATTCCCTAATCTGGTGGACCTTATCCAGCTCCTCATGTTCCACCCGTCTGTCTTGGGTCCCCTTTGTTATGCCCT
The DNA here is from genome assembly GCA_026781145.1 of Hippopotamyrus pictus. NCBI lineage: Eukaryota > Metazoa > Chordata > Actinopteri > Osteoglossiformes > Mormyridae > Hippopotamyrus > Hippopotamyrus pictus. Next base: position 12,030,884 of record JAODLC010000049.1, read on the forward strand.
GCTCCAGTCTTTCCAGTTCCTTGGTCTCCTGGTTCCCGATGTCTAGTCTTGTACTATTGTTGGTCCCTCTCTGTCATCCTTGCAGTGCCCTCGCATGCCTGGTGTTCACACATTTGGTAGGTGTACTATTGGCTCCTGTCCTGCCCTGGACCAAATCTCATTTCCCTGTTTGGCCAGGGGGCGTTGCTGGTCATCCTGTCTCCCGTCATTTCCCAGGTTGTTAACTTCTAGTGTCTCTCTGTTCTTTTGGCCACCATGTGGCTTAATGGGCTAAGTAGGTGGCTTTCACTCTGACTTCCCTTTTGTTGTGGGTTCGAGGCTGATCTGAGACCAGCTTCAACTATATTTGTATTTTTGACTGTTTCCTTATACTCTTGATCTGTGTATTTGTGTTATATCATAGTTCATAGTTGTTCCCTGTTATTAGTAATGTTTATTTTTCTAGTCTCCCTTGGTGTTTGCTCCTCTGTCAAATGAGCTCACCTGGTCTTTGTTGCCCCTAGTTTGGAATAGTCCACACCTGCATGTTGTTAGTCCTTGTTATCTGTGTAAATTTTAGTGCTTGCCCTCATTGTGTCAGTCATTATGACCATTTGCCCTTCGTTGCGTTCCCACCTGTCTATCTAGTATTAGTGTTAGTTCCCCTTGTGATTAGTTTTAGTTAGTTCATGTTTTACCTGTCTTGTTTTGATCCCTTGTGGTTCCTTTCTGGTTCTCCATTTGTGTTCTGTTTGTTAAAAAAACCCTCTTGTTGAGTCATTATGTGGATTGTCCCTCCTATTGTTATGCCCCACTGTAACAGAGTCATTCCCAACACACATTGCTCTATGGATATTTGTTACCAGGAAAGATTTATTTTAGAGATAAGATAACAATGTTTAGCAGTGAACAGCAAAGATAAACACACGCTCATAGCTTGATTCAGCAATTTATTACTCCAGCTGTCATGACTTGAAGGCAGTCAGTTGGCAAACAGAAAAGGGGTTTTATTTAACTGAATGGGAGCAGGGAAACAAAGGAGGCTGCCAGGGGTCAAAACAAGTAGACTAGTATGGGGAAGAACACGAGAAGACAGGAGGAACAATATCAATAACTGGACTGGGGATGACACAACAAATAGGTGCATAAATACAACAAGGGGTAACAAGCAACAGGCATGGCTCATCAGGGGCATGCTAGGCAGGCGACAGGAGGGTTGGGTAGACAATGCTGGGCAGGACATAACACCAGTAGAGCAACAGAGCCCTCACTCAGGGATTTTTACATGATTACCCAGATGGTATGAGCAGGTTGTTCTTCAAACACCTGTATAACATCTGCTACCTCTTAAAGAAGAAAAAAAAATTAATCAAGAGAAAATGTTTCATTTCTCAGGACAATTCTGGCTGATCTCCCAGAAGGATAAAAGATTTCTCAATGGACATTTATAACTACCCTATATATATATACTTTAGCCACAAAAATACTTTTGCAGTGTCTAAGCATACAAATAAAAAAATTTAAAAAAAAAACGAAAAGCTATTGTTGATCTGAATTTCCAAGGTCACTCAAGTCTCTTATACAGTAATAAAGTACAATCTTTTCCCATCACTCTAACATAATTTTGCACCATACCAACTGCGTAAAAATAAATTCTGAGTAACTACCCTTGGCAAATGGACTGATATATGTATGACAGAGGTACATGTAACCATATAAGAATGTTTCTCACTGAAAGCAATGTCCAAAGCATGTTTATACCACCTCTACACGCCACTAGGTATTATCCTGAAGTACACTGAGGTTCTTTTACCTTCCTAAGGGCCATGACAGTGCATTACCTCACAGGATTTGAACCAGTAGCCTTTAACTGGGGAGCCTGGGAGGTTAACCATTACGCCACCATGGAGAAGTTTCATATTCAGGAAATGGCCTTGTCATCAGTGCAGTACAGCTTAGCGGTTAAGGACATTTGCTTGTAACCCAAAGGTCGTTAGTTTAAGTGCCAGTAAAGGCACTGTAACAGCTCAGAGCAATTGTTCCAGCCAGTGACCCAGCTGCATGAAACAGAAGGTACTTTGGGAAAAAAATGCTGCAACAGGCCAATGATCAAACCGGATTCAGCATCACTAATGAGCGGGCATTGGGGTGCTGGGTAGTAGCATGGGGGGTGGTGAGGGAACTGGCCACCCAATAGCCTGCAATGCTGGCAGACGTATCAGGCAATCTGGGTCGTAACTATGTATCAAATACACCCCGTCATGTGTCTAAATAAACTCTTTGATCAATACGTCAAACATAAGTGCTCAAAAGACTTAAGTAAAAAAAGAGCCTATGAGGTTTACGTATGCGTCTACAGACGTACAGATTGCCATTAATTTCTGTCCAGTTTCAACAAGCGCATAGCGAATACAAGTTCAGATTCAAATTGTGTTATTCGTTTATCTGCTGTTGCAGGCGACGGACTTGAATTTGGACCTTGCAGCTTTTGCCTTTTTTCAATGAGCGGTGCTGAAAAGACAGCGAAAGTGCGCTGACCAGCGCGTCGTCTTAAATTGATAACAATGCGGCAACCTTTAGGCTGCTTTCTTTTCTTTAACACACTGCTTGCTGAGTGCTTCTAAAACGTTCGGCAATGTCGCATTTTTATAACAGGCTCGCTGATGAAGGCGATGCCCACATGTCTATTGCCTGACAGATGCGTTATTCAAACCGTTACGTTGGTTTTCATGTGCATTCTCTGAGTAGATCTTTAGGTTAAAAATACATCTTACTGAATAATGCCAAATATATGTGCAAAGATTACCGGAGACAGGTACAAATGACTGATGAACATCTCATGTATTTGAAAATCTTTGAATTTCCAGGTGCATGGAGTATGATGGATGCAACAAACTATTGTGGATATATTTGTGTGTTGAGGTGCCCGGTGCATCTATCGTGACGACGCAAAAACACTCGACGGATATCCATAGAGCTGAAACGTGCACAACCGAAACGTGCAGAAAGGGATTTGGCGCGGCGCGAGAAAATCCAAATCATAATACGTCACGGAGAGGCAACTCCTTCTTCGTGAAGGATCAGGATGTGCCACGGACGGACAGAAGCCAGAACATTACGCTGAACCACTTCTGATTTCAAAACAGACCTGACGTATAAGAGCATATTAATCCCCCTTTCTCCATATTGCATGATGTAAATACCATCTGCAACTGTATTGATTTTCAATGCGCCTACAGCGTCAATTGACCTTTCTACTCCAACAGAGACGTTCTCCGGAAAGAAGTGTCAGAGCGACTTTGAGTTTATTACCCTGACAATATGTCAGTGCTGTTAAGTTTCCATGGCTGAAGTTTTGCTGCATTGCTCGCATTGTTCAGAAGGTGCCCCGCTTTGAAACTGGGTGTAATTCTCATGTTCACCTTAAGGATGTGTTGCTGACGGAACCCCTCAGTTCCCAAGAAGCTCGGAGGGACGCAGAGTGGAGTGCGCTGCCTGGCTCCGTGTAGTCCTGCTGCAGAATTACATATTACACACATTGAGCGGATCCAGTTGACATTCTGGTGCTAGAGTCTTCGCCTGGACAATGCAGGGCCGAGACGAAACCGCGGAGAATAACCTAAAGCCGAAGACGATGGGATTTATGTAATTCTATGGTTTTGGGTTCAAGTTAGAGGATTCTTTCGATGGAAATAATTATCCATATTTAACACAGGGTTGTTGCAAAGAAGACTCTGTTGCAATGTCATCGCAGACTACTGTCTTGGAGCTGTGTGAAAGAGAGATGCAGTAAGTATGCATTTTTTTGTGTTTCTGTATTTCGAGCTGCTCGTTTTACCCCAAAGATAGTAACACCATTGCTTTTCACCTGCATGCTCACCGAACTACTGCCTTGCATCCAAGACGCACAAACACATCTTTTTTCCACGTTATTTACGTTTTAGAATACGGTGATTTCCGCCCCCCCCGGTGATGGATTATTCTTTTCCCCTCAACATGACTAATTATCAATTTCTTCGCGTAGTGCTGTTAGTGGAAATCCCTTTACGGTGGGAATACGGAGCACATTTTAAAGGCTAAGATCCTCGTCAGGGGACTGCTGCATTCCTGTGTCTCCCCCCAGGACAGAAATCCAGCAAGGACTCAGTCCATATTATTTGCAATATTTGTTATTACTTGCAGTAATAAATGTGATATTCTGGTGTTGGTATCAGTCGCGTCTTTTAGGTGTATGAAAAACTCGACTATCGCCAAACCTTTGAGGCGACATACTGTTACTGTACCCCATGAGCTGCTTGTCATTGCAGGTGCAGTAGATTTTAAACCCCAGCTGTGCAGTTCTTTGTCAATTAAATGAAAGTTTAAATCAGAACGATTTGTTTCCAAAGAGAGACTTTTAAATTACAATTAATTATGGATTTTGGCAGTTTTGTTGATGAACTTTGTACACTTTCTTTAATGGTTGTTGATGGCAAACGGAACTCTGAATTACATGGCGGAGAAACATAGCACGTTGTACCAGGAATGACGACATACCCAGGCTTTCCACCATGCAAATCTGCAACTACGATTTGTGACATTGAAGGTATGTCCTAAAATTACAGGAACTATTAATGCCAAAAAAGGAAAACTGGACGATAGCCTAAACTGAACCGTTAGGGGTCGCTCTTGTATAATAGTCGCTTTCTGAAAGTTAATGAGATATCAAAATGAATTTACATCTAAATTTATACTTTAATGGCAATAATGCAGTCACATTTTTTTTTTTTTTTAAAAAAAACGTAGGCTGTGCTAAATATAACGAGAGTTATTTCGTTCTAGAGAAGAGAGAAGGACAGCATCCGTAGTATAAGATGAGAATTTTTTTTTTGTCTTGTTTTTTGTGTACATAAGCAGGCATCCTTTAACCCCCAGTGAAAAATGTAATGACTGAGAGTATTGATTGGTGTACTAAACGTATGTTGTGACATTTTTAAATCGCCTTGTACATGCGCGTGTACTGAAAGAGCGCAGTGGGCTACTTGTAAATAGTTAAGTGCAAAACTGCAAAAGCCACACAAACAGTTACATCAGTACTTATTGGAACAACAAATATCAAATATCAGCTATACCGATATTCGATATTTGTCAAACAGAATAACCCAGATGACTTTCTTTAAAGCGGCAGAAAACTCTGCTTTAGATAACGCGCTGTGCTTTTTCTAGATGCACGAATTCTCCAATAGGAAACCAAAGAAAAATGTTGCAGATGTAGCCTATAAAAAAGTCATTTTCAAACACGTAAGCGAAGCATCTGTTGAATCAATTGCCGTCCTATCTAGTTTTATTTATCGCTTGCCGACGATCGCTTGCAGTTTTACGATGAGGCGTCCGGTGGTTTTATGTATGAGACCCTGTTCGTGAGGATCATACGGATACACCGAGTCTCGATACCCCCCCCCCCCCACGCAAAGGTGCGTTGTTGCGTTAAAAACGCGTCTGCAGCAGCCGTGCAAAGCCCGGGCATGTAGATTCATCGCAAAATCAAGGCGGCAAGCGGCAAGAATTGGGCAATAATGCATGTCGCATACGTGAGGGACGGAGCGCCCAAGCCGTCCTGCGGCTGTATGCTGACGGCGGCAGCCTGTGTTACAGCTATACAGCAACTGTAGGGTAACTGCAGTCCCTTCTCAGAAAGGAGGGCATATTTTTCGCCTTACCCCGCAATTTCTCTGACCGAAAACACTTGGCTTTTATGAACCAAACATGACATAAACACACATCTGGATACATGCATATGGTTTCTTACTGGCCTAAAGGAAAAATAATAAGAATTTGAATTATTTACATTATTTATTTATTATTTTCTCTCATTTTAGAATGCCTCGTGCTTTAAAATGTGGTGTTTGCGGTTGGCTTATACGGCATTTCACAGCATAGAGCCTTATTAACATCTTTGGCGTTAACCTTAAGTTTAGTGATGGTAGTTATTTTTTAAATCTATTGGAGGCAAACGTGCACTCTTTTTGACCAGCTTCCCCCGGCTATATGATCGGCATTTTCCATCAAGCTGTCTTCATACGTCTGATGAAAACGCCCTGTATGGCGCCCCTAATTTCATACCACTGTTAACTAAGATATTTGTATTCAACTGTATATGCAGGACATTAAAGAAAAAAGCAAGCAACAAATTTAGGGCAAATTCAGCTTAAGTTTGGAGGAGTGTGCCGTGAAGGCTATGATAAATGGCCAATTATCCTTGGCTGATTTTCATAAATATATTTGCAAGACTAAACAGCTTGAGCCAGATGAAAATAAGTTTTAATGTGAGTGGAAAATTGGTATGTTTATGTGGATCCATGGGCTTGCTGCGCAGGAGGGCCGATTTCTGCAGTTCTTATTACTTAATGTACCATTTTCACGCTTTTTCAGCTGGATTTCGCTAATCGCTTGGATTTGTTCGCCGTTCGTCACCACAGCACTGAAGCTATTGAGCCCTTTTGTTCACATGGGGTGGATGACAAATGGTTGGGGTCTCACCGTGACGTCGACATTGGGTGTACGTGACAGGGGGGTGTTTGTGGGGGAGTAGGCTGGCCTTTTTACTCGGCGGTGCGGTTCTGTGAGTGACATGCTCTCCCTCTGTGCCGTGGTGTCCACAGGGAATGAAGTTGAGCACTATGAGGAATTACAGACCCCCGTTTTTGGTGCTGGGGGTGCTCCTGACCCTTCTGGGCCTGACGTCCGGTGCTGAGAAGGTCCCCATCCTAAACATCGCTGTGATCCTGGGACGAACACGCTACATCTCCGACCGTGACATCCGGGCGCTGTGGAGCAAGGACGACCCCATCGACGTCAACGTGGTGACTCTGCTGGTGAACGAGACGGACCCCAAGAGCATCATCACACACATGTGCGACCTCATGTCTGGCACCAAGATCCACGGGGTGGTGTTCGGGGACGGCACCGACCAGGAAGCCATCGCGCAGATTTTGGATTTTATTTCATCCCAGACGTTGATACCCATTCTCGGGATCCACGGTGGCTCGTCCATGATTATGGCGGATAAGGTAAGCCCTCTTCGCAAACTTGGGTACTATGCATGATTTACAGCTTCAATGTCCAATGGGCGAACTGAGAAAATCTGAAAAGGGGTGGGGCAGCCTGACAGCCAATCAAACCTGGCACACTGTATTCGGTATGTCACCCTTCCGAGAGAAACTTATTTAAAACAGTGTATATTGTTAATGTCTAGGACCGCATCCAATAGGCTAAGCAGCATTAGATTAATTAAATGCCTCCTTGACTGAGGGTTTTAATAATTCGATCTCCAGCGTGAGCCCAGTCGCTTCCGCGTCGGGTACATTACAGCAGATTAGAAAGGCTCCTATGCAAGGCCCTAGCTAAATAATGACACCGATCCCTCAGCCAGCTTCATTCACTAAAGGCCATTGGCTGGAACGGCGGCTGTGTGCTGGCCAACTACCAGATCTCGAGGAGGCTGACCCTGCCCCGCCCCCCCGTCACAGAGGTCCGCATGTTTGTCGGCGAACGTGGATCCGACGCACCCAGGCGGCGCCGTCTCTTCCGCAGTGAACGGCGAGTCTGAGGACCTGGCTATTTTAGTCCCCTTCCGGATGTTTGCTTTAGTAGGTCAACGAAAAACTGCAGGCTAAGCCATTTTTAAAGCGCGCCACTTGGAGTCAGATGACCGAATTCAAAAATAAATACGGCTTGGGCAGAAGTTTATGCCCAGAATGAACATGGCTGCCCAGCACTCGAACTGGTAGGGCAGCTGCAGGAACAGCTCACGTCTGAGGCACTATGACATAGACAGGACATGACATAGACAGGACCTTGCGGGATGTATGAAATGTATCTGTTTATCTTCGTTTTTCTATCGTTCCGTTTCAATCCGGATGCCATCAATCATTAATAAGCAAAAAAAAAGCTTAAACTGGAATTACACCTGCTAAATAAAAATAAAGAAACGTTGCCAGAGAACTAAACTGCTCTGTGTCATACATGACTGGGACAGCAGGTGTCGTTGCGATTAAGGAGATTTGTCTTCTGAAAACTGGCAGTTATATTCCCAGCTGTGACAATTGTCAACCACATGCTTAACCAATAAATATATTCAGCTCCTGGTAAAAATGCAAAATCAATAACAACAACATTCATATGAAAAATAAATTGACCTAATTTTCTAACAGTTCAGCAGGTGTATTGCTTTGAACATGGCTGCATGATCCAATAAAGGTTAAAAGGTTAAAAGTGTTTTGTGTTTTTTTCTTTCCCCTCTTTCCCAATCCTTGGCATATTATTGCACCCCACCTGGTGCACAGATTTTTAATAACTCCCAAGGAAAAGGAATGACAAGGTGTACATGAGCGGCCTCATGTGCTCGCCAGATTTCTTTGTTCCGCCTTCCCAGAGGCGTTTGCCAGTGAAGCGGACACTGGTGTAAGTAGATAAGGAGTTCAGAGGCAACAGTTTTGATACATTAACTCTGAAACGAGGTTTTCAGTCGCACAGATGGGCCATGAAATGGAATTGTTTGACCTTTTTACTTCTGTAATTAAATATACACGTTTTGTCTTTTTAGATTACATATCTGACATTTCCATCTTTGTTTTAAGAGTTTATGTAGCTGCGTCGCGTCGTTGTAAACACACGAGTGTGACGATGGTCTTGCGGGGTGGGTGGGGGGGATATGGGGCGGCCTATATAAGAAAGACAAAATTAAGCGGAAATCAACTATCTTAACACAACGTTTTTGCCAAAGCGTGCATGGGCACACGGCTTCTGTGCCTGGCAGCACACCTCAGGCTCACTAATCATGGTGAATCTGCCCATCTGGCCCAGTTAAACCCTGATAAAGTGATCAGTCCAATCAGGGTCAGCTGGGCTTTATCAGCTGTGGCGTCTACAGGCTCAGGTCAGGTGATCGGTCACAGCACGCAATCTGCCTAATGGCTCCCGCCGCGGCAGAAGAGCTCATTTCACCTCTTCTGACTTTAGGCCGCAAAGAACACTGTTTGCCGGCAGAAAGTGCTGCTATGGCCAGAACAGGAAGTGATGCGTTTTCCCCCAGCTACTCAGATGGCGGCAGAGTGTTTGCACTACGGTTGTGTTCTGAGTGTGCACGTCTGTGGTAGAATCGGTGTGGGACTGTAGGAGGATATCCCAGACCCGCCCAGTGGCCGGGGAGGCGGAGGCTGCAGTCCGTTAGCTGTCAAATGTGTTGAAAAAATGAATCAATCAGGTATTTAGAGGAGAGTAGAGGAGAGGATTGGACAGCTACACTATGCTGGTGCCTCAGGCGGGGTGGGGGGGGGGGGGTCGTGTTTGGTTGCAGTGATGTCCGAATGCTGAATATGGAATGGAGGGACACATCTAATTGAGAGAATAATCAAATGACTATGTAATGTAAATGTAAATATTAGGAACCATTTCTAAACAGGGTTTATTTAAATTTTATCCATAATACAGCAGAATATGAATAATAATATGATTAAATACCTGACTGAATGGTCCAGCAGGTAGACCCCTCTTGGGATTCCAAGCAATAGCCAGAATGGGGGGGGGGCAATGGGCGGGACTTCTTGGAGTGCCGCTGTGGGGGAGGGGGGGTAGTTCCCAGCCTCATTCTCAGTGTCTGATATGGGCTTTGAGTGACGTCACAGCGTGGGACGCCACACGGCAGACACCAGGCCGTAGTCAGAGTGAAATACGTCTCACGGACTGGCTGTGGAGGCGGGCTGTTCCTCAGGGGCCGAGGTGGGGAGGGGCGCTCAGGTCTGTTTGTTTGCTGTCCCCCTTTTGTCTTCGTCTTCAGGTGCCGTGACTTTGGACAAACAGAACGCCCCCTCCAGGCCCCTGTGGTGACTTCGCCTTTTAGATCTGCCAATCAGAAGGGAGCCCTCACTCCCGACGAGGGGGGGGCTCATCAAACGAGCGCTACCCTCTAAGAGCGATTAATGGCGAGGGGCGTCATGTCAGCCGAGCTGCGTTCAGGTCCCGGCGGGCGGTTCTCCACCCCTGCCACTCTGCCGCACTAAATCACTGCGGCACATCCCGGCAGATCGATGGGGCCCCCCGCCCACCATGCCCCGCACACCAGCCCGTGCGGTTTCCCTCCCAATCTGATGCTGTGCTGTGTCTAGCTGCCGCTGCTCAGAATGGGCTTCCGAACTCGTTCCTGCCGCCGTCGTCTTCTGGCGACATTGGGAGCCATATGCATGTTTTGTGGCGACCAATCAGCACCCTTTTTACTGAGCCCCCCCACCCCCTTACAAAGTGCAGAATATAATTGCACATGTTTGACACTTTGAATAAAATGAATGTGGGTGGATGAGAAACTGATTAGCAGCAGCTGCTCGCACCTTTTGGGGAAGCTCGTCGTGTAACATGCTGTGGGAGGTAGGGGCCGCCAAGGAGTACCATTGACACGGGGAAAGGAATGGGGATATTATTTGGGTATGGGACTAGAGATGGGTTTAACAAAACACATGTCATTGTGTCACACATGGCAGCTTGGAGAGGGTTATATTGGTGGTGGGACTGGTCATCAGGGTTTGGGGCGTGTTCTGGTTCAGAGACAGAAAAACAGAAGACAGTCTTATAGGACCGGTGATAAAAAGTGCGAGTGAGATTCACAAATGTGTTCGTTACCTGAGTTCACCCCTCCCCAGGACGACCATCCGAGCATGTCCTACTGATTAAAAAAGGAACTAGAGAGCGATGAGCTCTGTCGCTACCCCCCCCCCTCCTTCTCCGCCTCCCCCATGTTTGTTGTCATGTCAGAGAGGTGCTGCTTCTCCAAAAAAAACTCCACCTGTGCTGAGTTTCATATTTAAGCCCCAAATGCATTTATTCAGGACAGAAAAGGAAAAAAAAGATATGGTGGAAATTTCCAGGCAGGTAAAAGCTCACATTTTGCAGATCTATAGGCTGTCACATGACACCTGCGGCAGACTGTGTCCGGCTCCAGGACGCTCATCACGTTCTGTGGATTCCGCTGCTACCGTGGTTCCACACACACAAACCTGCCTCCAGCCCGGAAGACTCTATCACGTAGTGTTGCCGCGTGGGTTCTTCCGAAGCATTTAGCGCACCGTTCGGCAGTCACGGCGACGGTTTAAATTAACGTTTTTAATTAGCTGGCGCGTGGCTCCGTTTGCACGGCGATAATGTGGCTGTACTACACGCTCACATTAGGAGGAGCAAATGAAAGGCTGATTGGCCCCGTTGTAATTTTTGTCTATAAGAGCCGTTGTTTGGACCTTTGATTTAATTGCTACAGGCAAAACGTCCGTTTTGCTCCTAAATTGCTTACGAATGGGCAAAGAAAAAAATGGAAGAACCCAGATGTTTCAGTTATCAGGAGCTCTGAACATCTACATTCAAATGAAGCATGATATTTATTTGAACATTTCTGAGCTACGTGAGCTTAAAGCTTTTTAAATGGGAACAAAAAACAGCACAATTCAGCACATGCATGGATTCAGATCCAAATTTTACCGCGTCAAGTTTTTTTTTTTTACGTTCTTTGTTTACGTAGTTATGATCAGAAGCAGGCCTCCCTTCCTGCTGGTGGCGCTGTTCTTATATCAGATAGCACTTCCGTCTCGCCACTCTGGCAGGAGAAGCCTCATGATGCCTCGTCCAGTTTCGGTGAAGGTCGAGCCGGTGCCAGTCTGAGCAGGATCTATGGTTGTTGTCTGGGGAGGTAAGACCACCATGTGGGCCACGATGATACCTCAGGGGGAAGGAATGTGCCAGATATCTGAGATGGATTATGTGACGTGGGAGGACATGCAGCGGATAGACCATCGATTTCCCTTTACCACGTACCCGGCTGCCCAATGACTCGTTAACCTCTAAAGCGCCCCCTAACCTAGACGTAGAAACGAAGCCAGTGTACCACGAAAAACAAAGTGTTGCTGTGAATTCCGCATGGGATGTCACATATGGCACTGGGACGTTAGCACGGAAGGGGGACTTCATTTGGGGACATGAAAATCAACAAGAACACGTCAAGTTCAACAAAACCATCAAAGGGGATCAACTACAGGAAAAAGAAAATGGTACAAGAGTATCGGAGTTAGCAGGGAGAAAAGATGGAGGTTAGATCATCAAAGACCTGCTAAGGGGCATTAGGAATTAGTGTCTGTGGAGGATGAGGAGGTTACAGGGGTGAGTGGATGCACAGTCGCTATGCTGTAAACCCCAAGTCCAGGTGATGCCACACACTGTAGAAGATGGAAGAGGCTAAGGTACATGAAAAGTGTCCCCCCTTTGTTCAGAGTGCAATGACTTGGTGGCCATTTCCATTATGGATGAACACCCGACGGACAACAAAAAGATTTAATTTCCGACGGGTACAAGTAGTACGGGAAGCAATTCAATATGCCCTCAGGTATCATGGGGAAAAAGGTTCATTTTATTTTAAAGATTTCATGCTGTGAGACGTTTTTTAATGACACGTGTGATGAAATAATAAAACACAAAGGACGGCCGAAGAAGGAAATGGCGCTTAGGGGACTGGGAACAATGAACCCTCAGTGAAGAAAAATGAACCCCCGACTGATTATGTGGGATTTTCACGAATGCCGTTTTCAGAACATTCTTTTGCTGAACAAACGTTACCATAAGATGTGGAAGGAAGGAATGGGGTGAAGATGGAATTAACAAAACCAGAGGGGGAACAAAAAAAAGAGGGAAACCAGGTGTGGTGTGTGATTGGGAATCAGTGTCTGGAACGTGAGAAAACAAAACAAAATCTTTAATAATGATTGGGTATCGGAAACAGGTGATCTGATTGGGTGCACTGGTCACCTGACTCATCTGAGACGCCCAGAGTTCCCTAGTCAGTGCAACCTTAAAGAGAGTGGGTGTATATGGGGGGCTTTGAATGTCACAGATGGCTTAACATAGACCTATTGTAATGCTTACACAATATCCACCCACCATTGACCAGTACAGAGTAGTGGTGTGCCTGGAGCCTATCCCAGGAAGCACAGGGCACAAGGCAGGGGTACCAGGCCATTTCAGGCCACATATACAATCAGCAAGTTAGAGACACCAGTCCACCTGCCTGCATGTGTTTGGCTGGAGGGTATAAGGTCATGTGAACATGGGGAGAAGATCTAACTCCACACACATAGAGCCAGAGGCAAGATCTGAGACGACAACAACAACAAAAAAAGATGTTTTATTTGCCCCGAGTCTTTGCAGATCTGATCTTGTGCTCCTTTAAGGCTTTCGTATAGGCAGGTGAGAGGGACGCTTGCGGCTTGAGCGCAGGGTCAGCCACTAATCCGGTGCCCCTATAGGGGTTATGAGCCTCGCTCCATGGCCCAGTGGAGATATGACTCCTCTGCCAAGGACAGGATTCTGGAAGATGACCTTCCAGTCACAGGCTCAGAGGCCTAACTCGCTGAGCCACCCCCCAGCAGTGCTGCCTACTGAGTCACTGTCCCACCTGTTACATACTGCAGCACAGTGTAATTATACACTGCTCAGGCCGGTAGGTTATTGCTGTTTGTTCCCTGACAGAGAAATAGCGTGTAAAACTAAACACTAATGGGTCTCATCTTGTCAAAACACTAATTTTCGGTGTCCTTACCTGCTTCCCTAGTGAAAGCCGATACTATGGTTTGGAATTAAACACGAGTGCCGGGCTGGAGCGTTGGGGACATTATCCCGTTATGAGAATGTGATTTAATTTCAGAGTAACTGCTGTCTGATTCTCATTCACATCCCAGCAGGGTTTGTGGAACTTTGTCTAAATACAGTTAAAGTTGCGTTAAATGTTGGTCTGTGAACAGTGCGGCGATTCGGGGATGTAAAAGCCCCCCTGGTAAATTGGGGACTATTTCAGCCAGTTGTTTTGATACAGCCCTTTTGCAACATAGTTGCCAATTGTGTCCGACAAATATTTAAAAATGTGAGCAGAATCGCGGATCGAATTCATCCATCTTATAGATGCTTCCAGCTCAGTGTTGAGAGGAACCTGAAATGTCGCAGAAAGAATGGGGCATGAGGCAGGATAATCCCTGGATGGGATTCCAGGTCAGTGCAGTGTAGATTAAATCTGAAAGCTAATTCAGACCATAAAGACTGACGTGACTGAGTGCAAAGATTCTGCAAATTCTGTTCCTGACTGGATAAACCCAAAGTCTTTATGCTCATGGTGACTTTTTTACTGGGAGTATGACTAGCTTACTACACGTAGGATGTCCTGCTCATGAATATGGAGCAAATGAGAATGTATGAAGCAGCTTTTGGCAGGGAGGGGAAGGGGAACAGGAAGTGGCTGCAGTCTCCGGTGCGATTTCCTGGACCAGCTCGATACAAATATGTGGTAATGTAAAGATTTAAAGGAACAATACACTGCAATAATAGGAGAAAAAAAAAACTCCTGTGAAAACAGTTTGTTTAGTGTCTCCTGGCGACAAGCATGCAGGTGGAAAGTAAATAACAAAATCGATAATTCTGTTACTGTTGTACATGTTTGGTTTGAGGATTCAGTGTTTTTATAAATCGATGAATGTGCTGCCATCACTCGCCGTGTTGCTGTGTTAACCCACCTGTCTCCCTGACCCCTTCCAAAAAGACGCACGCTGATGAGTAAACTAGTTTGTGTTCTACTTCCTTATATGCCCACACCGCTTCTTGCCTGACTTAGGACATTTTTGTAAAAATAGGTCCGTTGCTTGGGAAAGATAAATGACAAAACAGCTGCGATTTTCAGGGTCAGCTTTGACAAATTAGCCGGAAATGCAGGGAGCTCGAGAGAGAGAGAGCTCCGCAGTTAGGTCAGCCATCTCCGGGGACCTGTGGAAACGCATCGCGATGGTGCTTGCCAAAGAGATGGCCAGACGTAGAAGCAGTACAGGTACTTTGCAAAAGCCATACCTCAAACTATGCGGACCATCGTATGGTGCCATGTTGACTTGAGGGGACCGGATACTGTACGAATTCACCGAGGCAAAGACACTGATCAGACAGGTGCCAGGGAGGACGGCGCTGTGTGATGATTCTGTTTCGCCCAAATGAAACTTGAACACATATCCGTTTTTAAGTGATGCTCGTAGGAGGATTCTCAGCCAAAACAGGCTGGGTGTTGGCTTTTTCCTTATCTACAAAACTCCACCAGCGGCTAGTATGAACACCTAAACAACTCCATCAAAGGTGTAAGTCGAACCATCAAGTCTGTCGACGAGTGGGAATTGACGGCCAAGTAGGGGAGGAGACGAAAGCGTTTGGAGGTGTAGCTGTCATTCTTCATAGCTGCCAAAAACAATCATTCAGATTCGCATCTTTCCGCCTTTGATTTAGAATAACGCTCCTGTTGGATAATGACGCTGGCACACCGGTATGAATTACAGCTTTTGCAATTGTCCACAAAGTGCTAAACACAAGATCAAACAGGAACAGGTGAAGAAATGTAGAAATTTAGGAACCACAAGAGAGGGAGAATACTCCTTCTGGCTAGAGTTTACGACCAGAAGGCTGACGAAAGCAAAATTGCGGCTTTTAACAGAGTAACTCGGGTCTGTCAAGCAAAGGATTTAGTTAGGAGGGGCTGTATCTCACACTGCGGCATGTCAGCCTGTAGTGATGAGGTAACCTGCAAAGGCGTACATGCGCTCATGATGTGTGCACGTGGTGGCTGCATGCAGGGATCGCTTAGACTGAGTGCCGTTCCTCACTCTGCCAAATGGAACACCTAATGCATGTTAACCAGTACATTCTTATTCATGGAAGGACATTCTTGGGGCAGGGCAGTCGGCCCGTGTCACTTCCTGGAGAGTCCAGAGGCTATTTGTTGGTCATGCTTTAATACTTGACAGGGCTGCAGTAGCATGGAAGCAAATGAGCTGGCAGCCCATTCTCAACCAATGATAATTATTCGTCATCACTGCCAACATTCAAGTATTTGACCCTCCCCACGAAACAACTTACCCACTTTGGCATTTTAAAGCCTGCAGGCAGATCCGGAGGTCAGACCTGTGCTCCTGGGGAGGCTCGGAGTGGCTGCAACAGTGATGTGATGTGGCAGGAAGACCCGAGTAATCATCCTTCTTGCCGGTTAACCCTCACCCTTACCGATGATGGGTTGGCCAACTATGAATCCACACAAGGTGCAGAATCATCCTAGGGGACAGGTGATGGAATAGCCAGCAGGAAATATAACTCTGAAGTAAAATTGGCCTTCTGAATGGTACAGATTAAGCATTACATAGAGAGAGTAAAGAAAAAGTACTCTAATCTAACTCTGAGAGCCACAATTCGCGTCACTGTAGACACTGTAGTCAAAGTGGTCAAGAGTAAACAATAATCAGAAAGGACTGAGGACTGGCGGACTGACCCCCATTGTCAGGCTGACCGCTATATCCTGGCAGCGTAACAGAATACCACTCGATAGAGAGTCTGATCCCCGGTATGTGAAGAGGAATGTGAGGCGAATGGACCAAGAGTGCAGTTAACCGAAGAGATATGACCTCCGTCATTTGTGGTTTGGATTCCCTTGGTCGATCACTCGAGTCTTGAACCTGTCCAGGCATCTACGGTGGACCGTGGGGGGAAAACTGTTGGTGATGCCGCCTCACATCACAGCAAATGACATAAAAATCGGAAGCATTTTCTAATCTGGTAAAGTGTTTTGGCTGGCTGTTTGAGAGTGCGCCGAGGGATTTAAACGACGGGGCATCTGAAATGTACGGTTTATCCCGACATTGACTAATCTTGTATCTCGCAGAGGAGATTCGCTCCAGTTGGCTGGGTTAATTAAAACGTTATACCCACATGGGAGAAGCCGGCACTTGCT
Organism: Hippopotamyrus pictus; assembly: GCA_026781145.1. Lineage (NCBI taxonomy): Eukaryota > Metazoa > Chordata > Actinopteri > Osteoglossiformes > Mormyridae > Hippopotamyrus > Hippopotamyrus pictus. The sequence continues at coordinate 12,047,679 of JAODLC010000049.1, forward strand.
CTCCAGAGAAAATCAGATCTTCCAGGGTTACCGATGGGCTCAGCCAGTTCCGTGGGTGATCAGGCCCTGCTGGCTAAAGTGGTTGATCCCTTGACCTTTACCGTGGGACCCAAAACACTGGACACCAATTTTTTTCTGGTATCTTATCCTGCCTTCACATTCTCAAACACTTCAGGATCAAAAAACTTTGGTTTTCCCAAAGTAAATCGTTTCATTTGTTTTGCTTGCCGTGGAAATGCGGGTGCAGACAGACCAAGATTTCTGGACTTCACTCAACCTAACCAAGCTTCAACCTCCAGGCTACCACCCCCTTGACCACTGCATGTGTATTCATGGCTAAAGGTATTTTATTGGTGTAAGTAACCAGTATAATGAGGTGCTCACTTCCTGTAGGGCATAGCCCTGAGCAGATATATGCAAGACAACAAATTGCAAGCCTGGCTGCATGTGGATAAAAACCCTGCGTCTATGCCATGGTCCAAGTACTTGTTGTCCTGTCCCTTCGGCCAGACAGTAGAACAGCGGTTGGCTTCTGAATGTGTGCAGCAGAAGCCTGGTGCTTCGACAGTCCCATCGCCATGTTGGCCTGTCTCCACTCTGCTGGATTTTCTCTGCTCGTCTCGTGAACTTTTCCTGCCCCGGTACTCTGCCCAGAATGTGGGATCCAGGCTGAGCTAGGATAAACCTGTTATCTCCGTGACACACTCCCTGTGCCTCTACACCATCCCTCTGCCTTCACTCTGATCTTCTTAGTGGTGCTGGGTTTCCACAGATAGACTCATGAATGACTGCTGCCTGGTCACAAGGACATGGACCATCCATTTAGGGCCTACACATATATTTGGAAGTGTACAGTTAGTGATTTCCAGCAAAATATAGTCACTAGTTATGCTCGGTTTCATCTGTGATGTTCACAGGTGCGTCTCATCGACGGTGAAGGTTCAGCAAAGCCAAAGATTTTTCCTGAAAATCATGCAGATGAGAATTAGGTGGGAAAAAAACAGTTATTTTCAGAAGGGTTTTAGCTTTGCCCATACAATAATTTTGTATTGGATAAATTTACAACCTTTTGGGGCTTTGTTTAAGAACATTTTAATAAAACTCCTTTATGATAACAAAAGAAACCTTTGATATTCGAATCCCACGGATTGCGTTATTTTATAGGCCAGTCCCTTTATAGCCTAAATGAAATTTACCGGCTGTGTTTTATTTTCTCTTTTTCTCATTTCAGAAATGATTCTGATTCGTGTTTAATAAACACACTTGTTTCTCCCCACTGGGTAAAGCTGAATAAAGCTGTCAAAAATAAATACATGCAGGATAAACTCTGAAGCAGGTTGGGTCTTTTTTCTGTGAATTCACCCTTTTCGTTGGGGGGTCTTTGTGCTTCTGAACCTCATCGTGTGTTCTGAGGAGCAACTGAGGGAGAGTGGGCGGTGTTTTTTTAGGGAGGCTGGTAGGCCCCCGGTTCTCTTCGCTGAGGTTTGCAAACTAACCAAGTGGGTGGGGAAAAAAACGATGTGTCACAATGGGGGGCGGGACTAAATTGTCTTTGTTGGCATGTCATCTTTATCTGCTGCCTGCGTGTAGTGATCAAGTGATTGGGTCTCTGTGTAATACCTTGATCACACATCTAGCATACTATGGTTTTTCCCATGTGACAGTCTGTGGTAAAAAAAAAACCATTATCTCTGCTTCTTGTAAGCGTGTCATTGATCCGTTTGAATATAGACGCGCACAGTTGGGCGCCCTTCAAGCTGGTACCTTACAGGCTGGTGCGGTGAATTCGTATAGCTCCCTCCAATCCGGAAGCAGCATTCCCAACGTCAGGTTCGGAAGTGTCGCCTCCCGGTTCCTCCTTGACTGCGCCACACCTTCCATTCATCAAGCACAAGAACAGCACCGCGTGGCGCAGCTTCTCCCAGCGTCCCGTCATCTGCTCTGTCACCACCGGCCACCCGCACCTCACAGGTTGTCGGATGCCTTCTTGCCGGGGGAACAGACACCACCTCCACTGCGTCCGGAACGCTCTCACGCTGGTCTTGGGAGACGGCATATTCTACTTAGCACCTGTCTTCACTGTCAAAATTTCGTCACTAATAAAAATACCGCTGACTACACTGTTACCTCCAATCCAGGATAAATGGCAGCTCTGATTCACTTCCTTTGCTCCCGTTTCAATGAGCGGTGGCGTCAGCATCAGTTAGCAGGCCGGCGTGCGGCCCGGTTTCCGTGCCAGCTGCTAATAGTGCGCTCTGACCCTTTTGAGGCCAGTTTGGCTTCGGCTTCCTCTGTATTTTGCGGCGGGGAGGTAATTGTGATTTTGCTGAGGCCGGTCTTAGCGTTGGTACGAGGTATCCCGACCCCCACGGCGTCCATGCGGATCAGCTACTGGTGACTCGGATCGAAAGTCGTGGCGGCGCTCGGGACGGGGGTTGACTCGGTCATTTCCGACGTACATGTTTCTTCATGCCGCTGTGGCACTGTGAGCCAGCAGGGACCTCACCTCCCCCCCGCCCCCACCGGCGCCTCCTCTCCCCTCACTGCATGCCAGGATTGGATTTGTGCTTCGCCCCAGCGGAACCAATAGTCCTGTGGTCAGGAATCCAATGTCCCGGCGATGACCGAGCCCTCCCAGTGCCGTGGGGTCCGACCTATGATCCTGACGAGAGGGGATGGCTCTCGATTGCGGTGTGGCCCCCTAATACATGCACACACTCCCCCTGCTGGATATCACTGGATCTCCATTGCAGGAGACATTCCTCTCACACCGCCGCGTCCTGCGTGGCGCACAAAAGGACAGGAGTGATTCACTTGGGGGTAATGACTTTGCCTGTCAGTTCCTGTGGGGAAACAACAGGCCACAAAATGTACTGGATTGGTCTTATTGTGCAGTTTAGTCAATGACTGCCTGGCCTGAAGAGACTTTATTCATTCAACTGTACAGAAATACAAACTCAATGCCACTTTTTTGGTCATATATCAGTACATTTAAATGGAATTGCTTCATAGCATAAATGAAGCACATCAATGGACCAGAGCAATAATTAAAGAGGCAGTCCACTGTGTGCGTAAATAGGGGTGTGCTGCTTTTATAAAAAACCTAGCTGCCACCGGTCTGTCGGTGTTCTGGTCCCAGTTCCTTTCCTGTCCATTTTATCCTTCCTGTTTTCAGTCACATATTTTCTCTGATCCTGTTTCGTGGCTTTTGCGGGCTGTGCGGGCCGTCCGGCAGTCTTAGCGCCACCAGGACCGACGTTCCAGCAGACCCCACGAATTCTGTTTTAAGGGTCACCCCCCCCCCCCAGATATGCTCTGAGAAACACCCCATCTTCCCATAAACATCGGTTATGTACATGATGAAGTCATTCGTGCACATCATCTACATTATAAAATCTTCCATGCATGTTCGTAATGATGTCGTTCGTGTACTCTGTGTATGCTATGGAGCTATTTATCCACACTCTATTCATTACTCATTCATGAGTCATTCATGCACACTGTGTACCTTATAAAGTAGTTTTGTTGTCCCCTAGCACAAGTACATAACTAACGTAGACTCTATACTTAGGGAGAGATTTTTTTAAAAAAAAACCTTTGTTTCCATTTTTAAAAGAACCCAAATAGAGACATGTAAACCTGGTGAGAAGTACAAATGAACTGGATCTTTATTGGAACTTTCCTTATGGAGCTTTACTGAAAATTCTACCCACAGGGATCAATGAAGTTCCATCTTATTTTATCTGATAGGTAAGGAGCAAATTGGTTGCCAAATGGGATTATATCGAAATGAAAAGACCCGTTTTGTGATTAATACTCCCGTCTTATAATAGTTCTCACCAATGGGGTAAAGTGTGATCCGGATGGGGTGGATGGCCTTTCAAAGCCACATTTATGTAACAGGAAGCTGCTGAGAAAGGCACGTAATGAAGTCACAGGAAGTGACACGTGAGGGAGACTGGGAATGGACGCTGATGCCAGAGCGGGACCCACCTCACCCATGCCATGCTGGCGTCTACAGCTCTACAGTGAAGGGATCTTTAAACGATCTCCGTTAGCGGAAGGTGTTTCCCACAAGGTCGATCATCCCCCCCATCTCATCTCCCGGAGACTTGTATCAAATGATGAACTGTGTCACATTCGTCTCTCCTGTAAAGGTAATTACGGGGTCACTTTACTCTGAATCACGGAGATAATTCCGTTGTAGCTGAGGGCTATGCGGCGGGAGATGAAGAAGTGACCGACGCACATTTGTAGCGCATGCCGACTTCTAAGTGAAAGGAAGGTGTGGCCACTGGAAAAGAAGTGACCTGTGGGGTCTTTGCCCTGATTGGCTGCTAGGCTAACATTAGCCCCTCCCCTGGCACAGACGGCACACTCCGCCTACCACCAACACCTCAAGCCCCATGTCTTGAAAACGTGCCACACATCCGCACAGTGCCCCACCCTCAGAGTGTGAAGTGCCTAAATTATTTAAGCCTCAGTGGGCTGGAGGGAGGGGGACAGTGTGAAAATGTACTGGCAGCTTTTGGAAGTCGGATGTTTCTCTCACTTGTCAAACATGCGTTCTTGTCAATGAAAGGATGCCATTCTTCTGTACATATTAAGGGGGGGGGGAGGGTGACTGAAAATCTGCTGCTGGGGGGCCTGGGCAGGTTGGCTGGCTAGACAAGCTTTCGGAGTTTGGCTTCCTGGATCGGTGGACTGGGGGAGGGGCTGAATCAGCAGCATTTGACCTGGTCATCAGAGGTTATCTCCACCAGTCCAGCTGCTGCGATTATCAATGGCGAAAGGGCACCTTTAACAATATGGTGGTATCTGCCTGGAGATAAAGGAATCCACGCTGCTTTACTCATTGTGTCTCCCTGCCTGCTTTTCTCTTCCAATTTTATCCACATCATCCTCATGCTCACACTGGACAGAAGTCTGTGTCTGGTAAACAATTTGGTTAAAGTATCCGGCCTTGCAGTTGAATTGCTGATCTCACCCTCTTTGTCCCATCTGGCCACCATTTCTCCGAACATCCATCTCTGAAAATTCTCCCAGTCCCCCAAGCACCCACCAAGTTCCTCTTACCAACCCCCACCAGCAGAGGGCGCACTTACATTAAACACCTACGCTGGGTTTATTTTGTGGGTTGCGCTTCAACATGGCTTCCCCAGGGCGATGTAATTAAAAGACAAATTTTCATTAATCCCCATAATGTTAGAAGAGGATCACATACAGTACATGGGAGCATGTGGCGCAGATAAAGCTGGTATATATGGGAATTTCTGGAATGGGAATATACCAGCAGCCTCAAATTTCTGCAAAATCACACAACTCTACTGTTTACTGAGGTCAGCCATGTTTTTCAAAGATAGAGCAGTGAGGGATAAAAACTAATAATAAAAAAATAAATCAACGAACAGCATTCAAGGCGATTGGATGAGCCTCTCTGTCATATGAAACCCCAAAAAAGCATTCAGACACCAAAAATGGGGTAATTGTGTGACTGTTGTGTCAACAAACTCCCCCGGAATAAGGAAGAGGCGCATTGGTTGAGTGATAGGAATCGTTATTGTCTGGATGGCAGGGGTTGTTGAAGTGGTTTAACTGCTAAGCTGTACCAGTCCCTGTTTATGTTTCGTATTCCCACATTGAGTAATTTATCGCTACTCAAGTCATTTGCGTGGGGCCCCTGAGGTTTGGGGTCCAGGGGCCGTCTCTCTCACATTCTGCTCTCCCCTTGTCATTAAGGGATGGCGTTTCATGGGTGGCGTTCTGATGAGCCCCGGGGTGTTTTTTTTTTTTTTTTTAAATGCCACCTCAGTTGTCGTGATTTTCGTCCTTGCTCTCCCGAGTGGGGTTAAGAACTCACAGGCGTGCCGCTGCGTGCGAGATGAAATCGATGCGGCATCGCCGCGGGAGACAGCGGTGGTCAACCTGTCACTCAAGTCAGGAATCGACGCGGGACCAAAGAGCTGGCCGTGCGGCGATGAGTTATATGCGGGAGGAGATGATATGCAGGCTAATTCGGGATTCAGCTGCGTTTCAGTCAGCATTCTTATGATCGTGGATTATCTTCGACAAAGAAGTCATAGATGCGGGGGGGAGGAAGGGGCCTCGTAATATCTTTAGATGTGCTGGGTCAATCTGTTTACACGCCTGGGAGAAATTCTGAAAGAATTGCCCGGTAGCAAACAGACGGCCCGCTCCGGGGGTCTGGCACGGGATGGGCCGGTGTCCACTCATTAAAAGGGTCAGGAATGAGTGGGGGGCAGGGTCCTTGAATAGGATGTGCAGATCTTGGACCTACTTCTCATAGTAAAGTGGGGAGGGTAATGAAAATTGCCCCCACCCTTTTATATAAAACCACAACGTGAAACCTGAGGATGGCTGATCACTGGAACCCTGTCCGGCGGAGTGCAGAGTGGCCTTACCCTGGTGACAGTATATAGGGCAGGGTTGGGGGGGGACACACATCAGAACGGGACAACGATTCTTGGTCGCAGCTACGTCGTTCTGAAGCTCCGGCGAGTGTAAAAGGGGTACTGTGATGGGGGGCGGGGCATGTGCTGCCCCAGAAACAAGGGAACAGTTGCAGAGGATCTGAAGGAGAGATTCGAAGGGAGGTGGGGAGGGTGGAAGGAGAGTGCAGTTGGGCCGTGAGGAGGGTCAGAAGCACGCTCAGCGGCCAGCATATGCTCGGCGCGCCGCCCATCCCGGGCGCTAATTGGTCGGTTTTGCAGAGCCACTCGTTTCACAGGTGAGGGCGGGTCACGGTCTGTGGGACAGTCGGCATGGCGAGCCTGTGACCACAGTGATACGTGTCCAGGTCCCCAGCCACTGTGTTTGTTAGTAGGGGAGTGGGAGCCGAGAGGGTGGGGTGTGAGGGTGGAGGCAGCTGTGTCTGCTGTGGGGGGGGGGGGGGGTTTGTCCGGGACCCA
>JAODLC010000049.1:12054707-12092368 GCA_026781145.1 Hippopotamyrus pictus
GGAGGGGGGGGGGGGGGGGGGGGGTTTGTCCGGGATCCAAACCCAGACTCTGGCTCAGGTGGGGGTGGCTTCAGGCAGGGAGGTGAGCTGGTGAACAGAGCCAGGTGGCCCGTGGCTCTGGCACCCTTGTTCACATTTTCGCTGTCCAAAAACAGCTGCTTTTTCCGGCATTTTCCACACCCTGCCTGTGTGGTGGTGGGATGTCATGTAGCACGTGACCGCGCAGTTCAGCTGCTCCGCACCCTCGATCTTCAGTACCGTCGTTATCCGCTTCTGCCTCGGGGATCTATACGCTCTCGCTTTGTTTGTTTCCTGAAGAGTCCGCATCCCCCTCAGCCGCGCTGGAGTGTGTGAGCGTGTGTCGCAGTCCCTGCTGCAGACCCCACCAACCGCGCACCATGCTTTGGTTCGATTAGGGAGCAAAGCTCCCCCCGCCACTGACCATCTATCCTTGACAGCACAGATGCCAGCGCCATCGTTTCTCCTCCAGCCCCCCTTGGGTCCCCCCACTGGCAGTTAATGTGTGAGACTAACCTTTACAGTGTGCTTTGTGAGGTGGGGGGAGCTCGTATGGATGCTACCCCCCGTTCTGCCACCTCCCTCCTCTCTCCTCTTTCTTGCTCGTCAGCAGTGAGATCGTACTGCATGCTGTGGGGGGGGGGGGGGAGGCGCACCACACCCTTGTCACATAACCCCCCCTCCCCCGCCACCATTTTTTTTTGCTTACTCGCTCATTTTCTTGTCACACTGGTTGCCCCGGCGCTGAGTAACCCGCTGCCTCTCCTCCCGCTGCGACCGCATGACATGCGACGAGGACACACTGCAGTGCTCCTCGCGCTCCTACTGGTGTTAATCCCGCAGGGGACACGGCGTTCTCCTCCTCCTCCTCCTTGCATGAGCGACGGCCGCTCGCAGTAGATGGGCCGCCGAGCTTTGACACCACAGCCGGACGATGCAGTAAAAACCCGCTCCCTGACAGAGCTGCAGCAATGCATCGATTCATGCTAATACACGCTAAGGCCTTTATTGACGCGTGCCAGTAGACCTTGATGCGCATCGTCGATCTTTAAAGTGAAGAAAAACACGGTCTTCATCTTGGTGAATCTCAAGGGCTTTAATCATATTCCGTCCAGTGCGCTCCACACGTCATCTTCAGAGCCGGTGTCACACAGCAGCGGCAAATCAAGTCCAGGTCATGTATTGAAATGTGTCCGTGGTGTCCCGTCATTCTCGCGATGCCAATCGGTCAGAATTCGGTTGGAGCCCCTCCCAAGCCTCAGCTCCCAGCAGGTGCTCGCCCTGGACCTCTTTAGAGATGGGAGCTAGCTGTGAGGGACGGGGCTCTCAGGTCGGGGGGCTGATGGGCTGGGGGGTTGGACTGTATAGCCAGGAAAATCTCTGCTTTGACACAAAGGAGTAAACAAAGAAAAAAAGTCTGTGGGACTGTTGTGGTGCCGTGGAGGGACCTGTCCTTCAGATGAAAGGCGCAGCCAGCAGCCTCCACACACGGCTGTCAGACGCCGCTCGGAAGTAAAAGGTCATTATGGCTGCCTCCCCTTAACCCCCCCTCCCGCCAAGAGGCCATGCTCCCCTGCATGCCCAGGGTTCATTAATAAATAAAAATGCCGTTTATTTACTTGTTTTTTTCGGTCCCAGGGACACAGACAGCCGGTATGTCGCGTCCTCTGGGTTCTGTCTCCGGCGCACTCGCCGAGCGGAGAGGAGCGGAGGGTGCCATCCTGCTCTAATGATCTCCCAGTAGGTCGCCACGAAACTTTCCGCAAGGCGGCTAAAAACATCCGTGTGTACTTCAAGGATCTTTCATCATTATTCATTTATTTTTTCCCCTGATGCCTCCATTAATACGCTGGTCTGATTTCAAGCCCGATTACATGCAGTGGAGTTTGTGACGGACAGGTGGGGGGAAGGGGCGTGGTCACGAGGCTGGCACACGTGACTGGGAAGTGACCTCATTATGACCTCAAACGGGTCCAAACACCAACAGCCAATCATGAGCCAACATGTTGCTGACGTGGACAATGTCTGACACATTTAGCCATTCCTGTGGTTTGGTTGTTCTATTAGAGCAGACCAGGCCCCAGTGCCCCTCCAGTTCATTAACACGGCAGAGTCTCAGATAGGACCTGAACCTGAAAGTTTTCCGTCTCGTCTAGAAGGCCCCAAACCATCTGCTGCTCCTCCTGGGGGTGTTGCTGGGGTTTGCGTGTTATCCTGCGTTTTTTTTTTTTTTTCATTTCCTTTGGCCCAGCAGGAGTTGGACTCGGAGCTGTTCGGTGTTCAGGATGCTCTTGACGGAGGTCACCATTCTCCACCAATCTCCTCCCCAGAAGTTGAAACGACAGTCACCTTTAGGAGGGTGGAGAAAACCATGAGACATGTGCAAATATTGCTCTTGGTGCTCTGTGACAGGCCCTGAGATGCACGTCCGGTGACCTTTGACCCCGAGATGAGTTTCCAAACTGGGCCTTGAAGTGTTGTTTACTGTCACGCACTCCGCAATCGATTCTTGTAATGTGAAAAATCAAAGCACGGCGTTGAGTTGTTGGTGGCTGCTTTGGCCTAGAGTGTCATGCCTCCTCCTTTTAAACTGAATTTGGGGATGGTATAGGGTCTTGGTAAGGAGATACAGCAGCCTGGCCACCAGGAGGCAGCGGTGTACTCAGCTCTGAAAGCAAGCTGCTCATCTTGTTAAATATCCTTTGACTCCTTTTCAGTGCCCCTTTGCCCTGCCCAAATGCACACAGATACACAGGGGGCCCTGTCACATGACTTCCGAAGAGGCGCCCCTGTTTGTGATGCACATAGTATCCCTCCCTGATCCTTCTCATTTAGCACAAGTCCTCCTTCACTGCGCTCCCCAGAGGGATGACACGTCTGGCTGATTCCTATCTAGAAACCAGGAGAAATTGTGGGTTTGGGGGGGCGGTGACACAGTAATGAAAATGGTTTGAGCAGAGATGAAGAGCCTAAGCCCTTTAGATTAAGAGGCTGTTTGTTTGTCCCCTGTATCTGAGCACGGCCGGATCGCGGGGACGTCGCTGTTCTCCCGTCTTCCCAGGCAGCGGTAAGGCGACGGTGGGTGTGGATGGCGTGTGGCGTGGTGATCCGGTTTTAAGTAGGCCGGTTGGGGCTGGCATCAAGCCAGACAGCGGGAGCAGTGGCTTGCTGAGGGCTCCTGCTTGAGGTCTGGGGGGTGGAGCAATCGGAAATGGGAGGTAGAGGTTTTCTTTAGTCCAAATAATAGATTGTGCTGTGTGTGTGTGTTTGTGTGTGTGTGTGTGGGAAGGGGATTCACCTTGAACAAATCCCACCCCCGTCCCCCCCGATGTGCGATGCTAAGAGTCTAGGTCCTGCTCTCTATGCACTTGAAGGCGCTGTCAGTCAGGCACAGGGCCCCCTCCTAGCTTAGAGTACTCTAAGCTCATTGGTTGCAGCTAGGTTTTGGGATGATGTTCGAATGCATCACGTCAAACTCTCCTCACAAACACGTGGTTATGAGCTCAGTCCCCCCTGCCCGCAGGCCATGTCCACCCAGAGCCTAATATCCATGTAACAGGATTTGGCCGTTCGGCCTCGTTCTGCGGTCCGCCACATTTTATCGGGGATGGTGGGGAATAAGGCCACTCAGCAAAGAGGTGTTGTGTTCTCCAGGGGCATGCTGGGAGACGAGGATGGCAGTCTGCTCCCGTCTCCATCTCTGAGAGTGTCGATACGGTTTGTGGGACACAAGTGTCAAAATAGCTGGTCCTAGAAGGAAACTATCCCTCTGCTGGTGAAAAACAAGCATAACATGGCCCATTTAGAGCTCAGGCCTCCCTCGTCACTTCTCTCCCTCGCCACTCCTCTCCCTCGTCGTTCCTCTCCCTGCCTGTTGCCCGGCTGGCTCCTATAACCAGCCGCAGATTATTCCTGCCAGCTGGGCCTCGTTGACAGAGCATCTCAAGGCGTTTCCGTTAGACAGTGGCACCTTATTCTGGGGACTGCCAGGTCAGTAGCTGACGAGCGATACCACTACTAAACAAAAAATAGTACTAAGAAAATGTAGCGATTAATAATTACAGCGGGCATAGACATTAATCAGCCATTAAATGCTGGCAACAAATGCTGTGTGTTCATATCATTGCATAGTCATTACATCCATAAATCCATCCTTCCATGAGCAGCACAGAGCAATGGCGAACCTGGGCCTTATCCCAGAAAGCAGGGGGCACCCTGGGCGTGATTTGCTGGTTTGTCTTTTGGAAACGCTGTATGAAACTGTAATGTAGAGAACCCTGCAGTCAAGTTTAATTTAAATTACCGATTAGACACACAGAGCGGTGCGGAAAGGGCTCTCGCCCTAGCGACCGGTTATTGATGTAACCAACGGAACCCCCCCCCCCAACCTAACGCCTCTGCGGATCAGTCACCAAGTACAAATTTGCACAGTTGGGCGAAGCTGTGGCACCTCTCTGCTTCCCGTGGGGTGTTACGGATGACGGGCAGGGGGGCCATCCTCACCTCGACGTCCGCTGCAAGCCGGCCGCTGCCGCTGGTCTCGGGTAACCTTGAGAGTTTTTGTTTGCCAGGACGATAAACTCATTAGCGACAGATTCCCCCCCTGATAAGATAAAGACCCCACTGGGACTGAAACACATGGGTGATGACAGTCACCACCCGCCAGGAAAGGAAGTTTCCAAAGGCTCAACACAGGACTTGTTCAAAGTGCACGCTTCCCTGAAGTGGCAAGCATGCAGATGGGTGATGGTGGTCAGGGGCCCGCACCCTGTGCAGATCCGACACCATGTAGATTACTCCGGAACATCCCGTCCTGTTGTGTGGTGGAAGGTAAACCTGCAGCCTTCAGCCTGATGCTGATTTGCACTATGGGCACACATCCCTGTTTCATTCCCTATTGTACCTCCCCCTTGCTTGCAAGCTATTGGACATTCCCTAGAGCAGCCTCCACTCCCTATTGGACATTCCCTAGAGCAGCCTCCACTCCCTATTGGACATTCCCTAGAGCAGCCTCCACTCCCTATTGGATATTCCCTAGAGCAGCCTCCACTTCCTATTGTACATTCCCTATAGCGGCCTCCACACCCTGATAGCCATTCCCTAGAGTGGCCTCCACTCCCTATTGGACATTCCTCAGAGCGGCCTCCACCCCCTATTGGACATTCCCTAGAGCGGCCTCCACTCCCTATTGGACATTCCCTATAGGGGCCTCCACTCACTTTTTTACTTACTTGGGCCGCCCCTAGAGGGGCTTCCACTCACCCACGCTGCAGCCAACAACAGACAGTAATGGTCATGAGGCATTTCTAACAGGTGTTGATTATCCATTTAACTGGGCTTGCGTTTCACACATTATAAAAGCCCCCCTCAAATTTGACAAGCCCGGATCTTCCCACCTCATTCATTCAATACATTCCACTATTTCAAATACATTCAATCATCCCCTAAGTTTTACGCTTTTTACAGCAGCTATGGCTTAAACATGGCATCTTTCAACATCCATCCATCCATTTTCTGTAACCGTTTGTCCTATTCATGTTCAAGAGGGTCCGGAGCTTATCCTGGAGTCTATGGATGTAAATCAGGTAACAACCCAGGATGGGGCGCCAACCCATCACACCAACCCATCACACTCACTCACTATTCACTCACACACAAACCTATGGGCAATTTGGTAACTCCAATTAACCCATGACCGTGGGGGGAAACCGGAGTACCTGGAAGAAGCTCCACAGTGATACAGGGAGAACATGCAAGCTCCACTCTTCTACATATTCAGCGAAATGGTTTCTTCTGGTTTCTGAAAAATGCTCCTAACTTAAGATGCCAAATTTTGTCCAAATTTTTCAACCTTTAAGACTGCTTTTGTCAATTTCCTCCCAATATGGAGGCACTTCCTCTGAAAGCGTTAAAGTATGTTTTTTATAGATAGTGGGACCTTGAACAGCAGGCCATTGTACAGTCTGTCCCTCCCTCCCCCCCCCAGAAATCTACAAAACACCCACCGATCCTGCTGCCACTAGTGCCTCCGCTTCACCTACCGTGTGTTGACGTGTTTCTGCACAGCTCCCCGTTGAGTGTCCTCTCCTGGTTTTTTCACTTCTTTGTTTTGCTGTCGGATTTCGGAGCAGAAGCATGTGCTCTATTCGGGCCTAATCAGGACAGATGCCCCCGGGGGCTTCAGCGGGTATTACAATGGCCGTGGTTAAGCATCGGGTCAGAGTTCCTTAGTCTGAGAATCCCCATGGAAACAACACACTGGGAAGGCAGCATAGGAGCAGAGTCATTCGGCAGGTCAGATTCCCAAGGCACACAGAACAGCAAGGCTTCAGAATGTCTCCCTCTGGTGGCCGTACAAAGGACGGCAAAAAAAAGCTACAAGAGAAAGCGGAGGTGGCAACTGCCACGTACGCACAGGAAAATGAGAGGCCAAGGCGCCAGAAGCGGGAACGAGAAAAAAAAAACATGGATCTTCCACGGATCGAAACTGGGTCGGATATCTCCCAAGGTTTCTCCCAAGACTCCCGCGAGGAATGTCATTTCTGTTTGCCACGGGTTTGCATGTGGAGCCAGGTTCCCGGAGAAACATTCAGCAAGGGTTTTAGTCCTCAGATCCGGTTTCATTGGTACCCCTCGGCCCAGTGACCGTCAACAACGACTTGGAAACGTGAGTCAGGGCCATCGAAAGGTGATATTTTAATGGGATCCAAATCGGGGCAGATGAAGAGATCATCTCCGAGTGCCGGAACAGAACAAGGGGGCCATATTTCCTTTGCCCAGTTTAGCATCTATAAATAGACCAGCTGCTTTTGGGTCGTGCCTCTGGGTAACAACTGTCCTGCAGCCAGAACTCGAACGACGTCATGTGACACGATCTGCTGAGAAAAGGCCGCGGATAACAGAGATGTAATTCAGATGTAAACATCAGCGGCCATTTTCTGCCGGGCGAGATAAGATCGCCGGAGCGATTCTGCCAGAATCCAGATAATAGCCGCGATGAGACGGGAGCGCTTTCCGCGACGTTCGTCTGCATTCCCGTCAATGACTGTGGCACTGGCGCGGACTACACGGCCCAGAAATTCCCCTGTTGGAAGTGCCTGTTTATCCTCATACATTTAAGTTCATTGACAGAACAAAGCAACTTCTCTTGTTTTCTCACCCCTTAGTGGTGACTCAGCATTATTTAAATTGAAACCTTATTCAACAAGTGAAGGTCAGCCCCCTTTCTCATGGACACAGCACCATTTTCCTCCCAGGCTTTGAACCCACAAGCTTTTGGTCGGACGTCTCTTTTAAAAAACAGTCATAACATTTCAGGGCCGAGACCTTCTCAAAGTCCCTCTGCAGGATTGTTCATGGTACCAGATGACACATTGAACCTGGAGTCTGTCCCATAAATATAGGATGTGATCAGAGAACACCCTGGACAGAACACTAGTCTATTGCTTGCTCTGCATGCAATTAACTTTCCTAATTAATACATTCAGTAGGATCTCTTTCCCAGGTCCTCTGTGTGATCTGGCATATTGAGGAGATGAATTTAATATTTCTCAGCATTTTGGGTTTTTCCATCCATCCTCCACTGTTTACCTACATCCGGGTTATGGGGATAGTCTGAGCAGAGATGCCCAGACCTCCCTCTCCCCAGTCACCTCCTCTAGCTCCTGTATGGGGATTCTAGGGAGGTGCTTCAGGCATGTCCGACTGGGAGGAGACCCCGGGACGGACCAAGACACACTGGAAATTTACCTTAAATCTCTGTGAGATTTCACCACAGTACAATTTAATTGGTTGATTGAGCTTACGAATAAACCATGCCTTTCCCTGATTGGTGGGCATCATGCCTGCGGTGTCGCCTTCAGTTTCACGTTCTGTAATTGTCGGTGTCGCCGAGAATCTGTCTGTCTCTGGGCTTTTCAGTCACGCGGTCATTTAAGAGTGCTTCTGTTGTGTCTGGCCAGAGGAGCAGAAACGTGAGGAAGATATCTATGCAATTAATTACCACGAAGAACCATGGGGTGCGTCTGAAACTGCTGCCCTACTGTCTGTGTTAATGCTCTACACTACTGCTGATACTCCCAGCCACTCTGGTCTGTGTGGAGGCCAGACGGAAGAGAAGCTGCTTTGTTATTTGGAGTCTCGCTCCGGTCGCAATGTCAGATCCACGTGACGCAGGGATCTAGTGCTCATGTGGAGGTGAGGAATTAGCAAGAGAAAGTCTGGGTGTGGTGCCGCCCCCCATTGTGAGAGACAAACAGAAACGCTTAGAAGAAATTGACTTAATGGGGCTGGTGGGACTTTCTGTGCCCTGACAGAGGGATAACCCAAACCGACCGTTGTTAAAGTAGTCAGCGATTGGCAGTATGGTAACCCCGCCCAGGCTGTGGTTTGAGGCTTCATTGCTCTCATCACCACTGTCGTTAATCTAGGCTGTAAATCCAGCCGAACCTCGGATGTTTATCACCTTTCGTCTTCATTTTTACACTAAATCTCCTGAACTTTAAATTCAGGACTGGACTGACACTGTGCAACAGCAGACCCATTTGTCACTGTGGGGTGAGGGTGGGTCATTATTATTTATGCATTTGTCACTTGCTTAATTACAGGTTACATGACAGTGTTGTACATAGCTTTCAGTTTAACGTCCACAAATATGGACTTATATTTTGCTTTGGGTAGATACAGTACTGTGGTTATTCTGTATAGCAGAGTGGGAAAAGTTCAGGATTCAGTGTCACCTACTGAGGGTGCCAATGCTTCTTCAGGACATTGTTAATTGGAAAAGAGGAGGGTGGTGAAAACCTTCCATGCTTTGGGGGTGTATATGCTCTCTGGGAAGGTTGGTTCAGGGAGGATCTAAAAAACAAGGATTTAGTTAAAACTCCATGTTTGCCATATGTTCTGTAGTTTTACCACGCTCCCTAAAGCCTGGCCAGGCATTTTGGCTTAATGTTACTTAAAATCAACTGAAGTGCCCTGAATTTGAAATAGTGGCATTGGGAATCATGTCAGTTTTGGACAGAGGCACAGAGCTTCCTAATTATGTTAAAAAAACAACCAAAACAAATGAAGGACTTAGACCCCAGGATGAGGAATGGGACCGGCTGAAATGTCACTCATATTATATCGAGTCATGCGTGAATTTAAATTGAGAGGACAAACATTTGCAGGCAAATTAACTCCTGACCTTTAGATCTAGAGAAGCTCCACCCTAAGCTGGCTTTTGTGGCTGCGGTCTGCAGTGCCTGGGAGGGACAGTGTGTGCAGACGGATTCCCAGAGGCGTGTGTGTGTGTGATTATGTTTACATTACTTTGTAGGGACCAAACCTTTTTTTGAAGTTGTGGGGACCATTTTTCAGGTCCTAACAAAAGTCTGAGACTGCAATCAAAAAAGTAAAAATGCCAAAAGTCCTGCATTTTGTTGGTTACTTATGGTTAAGGTCAGGGCTGGGTAGGGGTTAACATCTCATGTTGTGATTTGAGTTTTCCCTATAGAAATGAATGGAGAGTCCCTACAAAGATATAATTACAAACCTGTGTATGTGTCTGTTTTCCAGCTTATCCATGAGCCTGATCGAGTTTGTGTAAGCAGCCATTAGTCTCCTCCAGTATTTTACGTTTCTACTGATAAGTGAACCTGGGGCCTGTGACACAAAGTGAGATGTGTTGGTTAGCTAGGCAACTTATCAGATTCAAGGTACCCCAGTTTAAATGGACTTCATCTTTGCTTACATCCGATTGACCTAGATTACCTTAAATCCCATACAAGGTACAGACCCCCAGCCAATATTTGGGATTTACACTGACTTCACTCTCAGCAGACAAGTCACCCCAACACCTTCTTTAACTCAAACATCTTCCTTTTGGGAAGACATCTCGCTGTGGTTACAGAGCACGTTTAAGCCCTCCTGACTTCCTCTTCCTCCGGGAAGGAGCATTCCATGCCTCCTTATCCTCAGGACTTGAAAAAGCATCTCACCCCGAAGCTGAAGCTGGTCAGAGGTACACTGCTTCCCCCGATGTGCCTGAGGGTGTCAGGCTGGTGTTCTCACGCCTAGACGATGAGAAGCATTTCCGTGACATCCGTGTATCCCACTCTGAAACCACAGGATCTCGGTCTGGAGCTTCTGTTACACTGCACAGCCTGACACCACGCCCAAAAGTCGTCCTTGATCCTGGAAGCCTCACCAGTAGCTGACAGACCTGTGATGATGATAAATACCAAGTGAAGTGCCTTTTCTGGGTACCCTATGGTACAACTGCAAGTTCTTCCTGTTTCAGATTACAGGTCCAGCTTCTTAAGCAGGAAACTACTGTGGAAGTTTCCAGTCCTGCACAGGCACTCGGGAATACATTTGGGCTCCTGCATGTGCGTGTGAGGGTGCGAGCTGAGGGTCACGTGGGCAGAAAGGTTCTTTAATCTCAGTGTCCTTCGCGACAGGCAGACTGACTGGCCAGTGGTGGAAAAACGGCACTCTTAAGATGCCGCGATGCTTCATCGTGGGTCACCACAGGTCACTTCCTGGCACAATACGAGCTCATCTCTCTCTGACGTCAGGGTCCTGAGGTCACGGCGCCACTGAGCTCAGTACAGAAAAGCATTAAATACTGGGATATTTCTCCCAAGGCTGCTCCGTTATTCATATCTGAGTCACCTACCTTTGATGTATGCTCAGCCTCCTCCCGCATCTTCCCACATTCATTCATTGAGACTGTAAACAGTAGCTTTACATGCAAGCATAATAGGGAAAACAAACTTCTTGCTCGGTGTCGCCCCCTATAGTGTGATGCTTGTATTACACGATGTATCATCTCTTAAAAAAAATATATGGCAAAGTGCACCCCCCACCCCCTCTCCGCGCCAAACAGGTGACTGCGGCAGGCATAGTGAGAGCACTGGGAGCCCAGCCTGTGGCCCACTGCACGTTTATTTTCCATTCTTAAAACTATGCAGAAATCTGACTGAGTTCCCGTTGCTTGGGGCCCTGTCTGGGGGGGGCGGGGGGGCATTTGCATGGTAGCCCATTTAGGTGAGGAGGGGGGGTCACAGAACGCACATGCACACCTGCACAGTTGCTGCTTGATTTCTCAGGGGTTAATCCTGTCAGCAGGACAGTGACCCAGAGCACGAGAGTGACCTGCACTGGCCTGCACAAGCAGGGCGAAGTTCTGACCCAACCCAGATCTCTCTGAGAATCCTTGGGAATGACTTTTAACTTTTGCTGCATTGAACAGGCAAAATCAATGTGAGGAAACCTGTAGGGTGTGGGGGGTTGACTTTTTCCCAGATGGGGTGTCCATTTTCCACCAATCAGGGGCCACGTGCTTGTATTTATTAGCAGTGCACGCTTAATTAAAGGGACAGAGCCTGAGGGGACGTCCCCGCAGAGAACGCCGCTCTCAGGGTCACGCGAATTATGGGGAGCTGTCCATGTGTTATTTTCAGCGTGCCGGTTATTTAAGTGTTGAGACACGGGACAGATGCTCACAGAGCTGGATTCGCTGGCTCTGGGTTGCAGCTCAAACCCGTGTCTCTCCGGTGACCCCTGCTGGAAGCCTGTGATGCTCTCTCTCCCTCCCCCCCATCTCTCCCCAGCGGGCCTGTCTGAACGGGGGCTGCTTCCCCAGCAAACTCTAGAAACAGAAAACTAGGCCAGTGACATCAGTGAGTTGGCTGTCCTCTGTACCAGTTGCCCCCGCCCCCCCCGTGATGCAGCCTTGGCTGGGGAGTGGGGGAGTGTGTAGCGGTGAAAGAGTGACGCGGGAACCGCGTGGCAAATGCAAGTCACCCTCCTCTGTGATATTGCTAGGCAAAGGAAACTCCGTTAGAGGCATTGTGGCCGGAGCTGCTATAGAAATACAGAGACTCCTCACTTAACGACGTACCTACTTGACAACCACCCTGACTTACGGACGGCTCTCCATCTGTTGGTATTATACGCTGTACGAGAACTTTGGTCGTGGAAACGGCAGCGAGGCATCTCAACGCAAAGCATCTCATCTCCCATCACCCTCTCAGTCTTTTTCCCAAAGCTGGTCAGTATTCACTACAATCTTGCAATCTACAAGACTACATATTTCATATATAAATTACTACAGTATATTACAGCTGATTACCTCTCTTCTGTTTCTTACAGTATACAGTGCACTACTTTATAAACATTTATACTAAAAATGTTGTAAATGTAAAGGTGACATTAAAACAGTACCTAAAGATGGCTGAAAAAAACCCCACTACCAGTACAGTCTGCTTGAAATATCGCTAAGGAGTTGCTCCTCGATTATCGACCAGTTCGCTTAACAGACTAGTTGTAGGAACAGAACTCGGTCATTAAGTGAGGAGTGTCTGTACGGTGATATGAAACTGTAAGCACACCCCAGGGAGACTTCTGGGGACAGGGAAAGGAACCCCGACACCATCGCAGAATTAAAGGACATTTGCACGGCTTGGGCAGAAATCGCTCCGGGTCGATGCAGCAGACAATTATGAGAAAGAAAGAAGTTATATCTGCCAAAGGAGTCAATAACGGGTACTGCATGGGAAGAAGTACAGTACTTACTTACCCCGCAGAGAGAAATTACATACATGTACATTTTTTTTATTAAATTTCATTAAATAAATGATTTTGAAGTCAGTGTCATTGTTTTTTGTAGATTACATCACCGCTATCTGTCAGAACTCTTCAAATAAAGATTAAATATTTGTTTGGCAAAGCATATGGGCAGTGGTGGCCTAATGGTTAGGAAAGTGTGTGTGTGATCGGGAGGTTGCTGGATCAGATCCCCACCTAGAAAGTATTGGTGCTATGTCACATGTGGGTTAAATGCAGGGGACATGTTTCATTGTTCTGTGGTGTGTCTACAATCACTCCCACTATATTTTAAATGACTAGATTTTCCAAGGGGCGTTCTTACTTTTTCACAAGACTGTAAAATCCAGGAAAGTAAGTGGCTGTGCAATAGGCAAACACACATTAACAGATTTTAGATGCAGTCTGTGGGTTTATCCCTCCATTCCTCAGAGTAAAATGGGTTGCGGTCACTCTCTTCTCCATTAGCAGTGTCGCTTTGATGCCTGTTTGCCTCTGCTGGTGCTGGAAAGCGTGCAGACAGATGTGAGACCCACATAAGGGCCAGATTCCTGACCCGATTTAAGCTCTGTGCATCAGGGGCAGCCTGCACTCCGATCCGGATGCCTTCTGGGGCGACCTTTCCTCCTGCAAATCTTCTACTAGCCTTGTAGACCCAATTCCTACGAAACTCCTCAAGGAAATTGCACCACTGATTAGCAGTACTCTGTTAAACTTGTTAAACTCATCTCTTAGGCTTGGATATGTTTCAAAACCTTTTGAAAAAGCTGTTATTGGACCTGTTCTCAAGAAACTAAATCTTTAACCTAGTGATTTGGGAAATTATAGACCATCTCAAATCTTACTTTCATTTCAAAGATTCTAGAAAAAGCTGTCATCTTTCCTACAGAAAAAGAATGCCAATTAATCGTATCTATCTGGCTTTAGACCAAACCATAGCACAGAAACAGTTTTAATCAAAGTAATGAATCGTTTGCTTATGGCTTCTGACCATGGCTGTATATCCTTGTTGGAGTTACTAGATATAACTGCAGCATTCAGTACTGTGGACCATAATATCCTCTTGGACCAGCTACAACATGTGGTCGGCATTAAGAGGACAGCTCTCTCTTGGTTTTACTTTTATTTAACTGATCATTATCAGTTTTTCTACATGAACAATGAATCTTCCAAGCCCACCAAAGTCAAATATGGTGTCCCACAGGGATCAGTGCTGGGCCCGACTGATTACTTTATATATGCTACCACTCGGTAACATTATTCGAGATTATGGTATTGGGTTCCATTGTGATGCTGATGATACACAGTTTGA
The DNA here is from genome assembly GCA_026781145.1 of Hippopotamyrus pictus. Taxonomy (NCBI): domain Eukaryota; kingdom Metazoa; phylum Chordata; class Actinopteri; order Osteoglossiformes; family Mormyridae; genus Hippopotamyrus; species Hippopotamyrus pictus. The sequence goes on from JAODLC010000049.1 coordinate 12,068,629, forward strand.
CAACCTCAACCTTGGTGGTCTTCCTATTCAACTTAACACAGTTCTCAGGGATCTTGGTGTCCTGGTTGATACAGATCTATGTTTCAATGCGCATATAAGAAGTATTACTACTACCATATTGAAAAGCTTTGGAAGATGCTTTTCTTTCATGATGCAGAAAAACTAGTACATGCCTTTATAACTTGCATACTAGGCTACTGTAATGCCCTCCTTTCTGGTTGCCCATCTGGATCCTTACATAAACATCAGCTGGTACAATATGCAGCAGCCAGAGTTCTTACAAACACTAAAATATTTGATCATATTAGCCCTGTTCTAAGCTCCCTTCACTATCCTCCAGTTAAGTCTTGGATTGACTTAAAAATACTGCTATTATTATAAAGCACTGAATGGCCTTGTACCAGAATACCTTAGAGATTTACTGGTCCACAACCCTCCTCACTTGCTTTGATTTCTCTTATAGAGATCTGCAGCCGTGGAATAGTCTTCCAGTGGATGTGTGAGATTCAGGCTCACGCTAAATATTCAAGCCTAGACTAAGAACATACCTGTTCAGTCTAGTCTATACTACTCTACTCTACTCTAGTTCTAGCTCTAGCTAACTGCTCACTTCCGGTTAGACCTATAATGCGAGGAGTAGAGCTGGGTGGGGATCGGTGCCATTGGCTTTGGATGAACTGAACTGTCAGTGCTGTCACTCTAGCTTCACACCCCTTGTGGAATTGGAGTACTGACATTCAGGGACTCCCCATGCCTGTGTTCCCACCCGCCTCTCCCTCCTACTTATGCTGCCATAGCCATATCTGCTGGAGCTTACATACTGCACTCACATAACTGTTTGTGCTGCCTCTAGTCTCCCCTACTTTAGCTAACTGCACATTTTATTTCCCCAACCCCTCCTGGGCTGTGCTCATTGGAGATCCCAAAATATCAAGATATTCTGCCTACACTGCTGCCCCTATTACCTATGACGTCCCTCCTGCCTGCCCTGCTGCTGTACCACTGTTCATCCTGCCATCAGAAGCAGCACATGTGCCTGCCTGCATTCAAACTCAAATCTTAAGACTTAGACAGTGTGAATTGGGACTTTTGCCATCTTGCCCATTTAACTTTGGCTATTTCTGCCAGCCCCTGGAGGATGGGCTCCCCCTTTGAGTCTGGTTTCTTCCAAGGTTTTTTCCTTCTTGGGAGTTTTTCCTTGCTACTGTCGCCTCTGGCTTGCTCACTGGGAGCTTTGGGCAGGGATAATGTAAAACGCTTTGAGACAATGTAATGTTGTGAAAATGTGCTTTTTAAATTGAATTGAATCGAATCGAATTGAATTAAGTTGAATTGAATTGAATTGAATTGAATTGAAGAGTGCTGCTTCAGGGTGAGGTGGATTCGAGCGCCGCAGGAAAATTTCCTGTCTCTCTGCAGCGTGAGTTTACTGCAGGCTGTTCTGGGGCCTTGGCTCTCACCATGGTGACAACTGTCTTGCTGGATAACGGACAATAGGGGTGCCACATGCATGTTCTAAGTGACAAACCCCCCCCCCATCACATGTTGACAGACATCATGTAACCAGCGTAACAGGGAGCATTCAAAGTGAGAAAGTTGATCTGCAGCAGGAGCTTTCTTGGAGTGTTTACTGCACCCCTTCATATCTGCCTCCTAATTAGATCATAATTAAACCGTGGCCTTTTTGGGGGGAGGGAAATCAAAGCGGGACAGGACAACAGCGGATTGAAAGATCTAGAACTTTCCTCTTCTGGTAATGAAGATGCTGGGGCAGCAGTGGGGTTTGGAAGCAATCAGGACAGCAAATTGGAAGGCTTGACTTTCCCTTTGTGTAATGGACTGGGCGAGTCGGGCGAGGGCCTCTAATGAAGGGGTTTAATTGAAACAGGCTGAAACCCCCCCCCCCCCCACTTCCCTGGCAACAAGGCCCCATCGGACGTCTCCTGGTATCGAGACAGATACCTTTTTCTTTAATCACCTAGATTAGTCCCACCCCTGCCCCGCGGTCCTGCCACACACCCTGCCCCCCCCCCCTCCCCGCTTCAGTTGGGCCCGACCTCGCACGTCAGCTGAGCCATGACAGATGAGCCATCATGTTCCCCCTCCTTTCGCTCTGCCGAGTCGAGAGGTGTCAGATGATCGGTGCTGTAAATTACCTCGGTCTGGCAAGCCATCAGAACCCCGGTCTGTAGTCCAGCGCTCTGATCTTCAAGCTCATGGTAATGGTGACATTTCTGAAATCCTGAACACTGAACACATGACTAGCTGTACAAAGGGAACTCCATTAACCCTGGGTCGGAGAATTTAACTCATGACTGCCCCCTAGTGTGTCCTGGTGGAATGGGACCTCGCTGTGGCCCATTTTGGGGACTCTCTCACTGGGTTGTACCTTTGCTGTCTCTGCCCGATTTGTACCCCCCGCCTCATTTCCTGTCTCCTGGCGCCATGTTAAGCTGCACACTGGCACTTTGCTTCTGCCACATTGCGTCTGATGGATCCATCCCAGGTGTCTTTTCTGTCCGCCGGACTGTGGCAAGCCCCAATTACTCTGGCAGCCAATCACAATGAAGGGGGACTGTTAAGAGGCTGAATGCACCACACAGCATTAAACGTCACTCATTCACCCACTCTGCCTTCTCTCCTTATGAAGGGTCTTTTCTTTTATATCCTCCAGTGGGCTTCAGAATTGCTGTCTTTGTTGCTGCTTTTATTCTTGCTTTAAGTTCTTAGTAAAAGACCTGAAAACTCAAAGCTCACCCAAATATAGGTGATGATGGCGTATGTGGATGGCCTCTCCCAGAGGCATTTTAATAACCGTTTTATACAGAACAGCGCCCCCTAAGGAATGAATGAATGAATGAATGAATGTTACATATATAAGTACATACACACACACACACACATATTATATAAATGTATGTATACATCCAATCACCTCAGTTTCTCTCTAATCTACTTTGTCACCTTTAACTTACCCGGCTATCTTTATCCTGAGATATTTGGTGGGGGACACGCATGTGTATTCTTGATGAGCAGTCCCCCTAATCATAACCCCCCTCCCAGATTAAAAATGGAGAAATTAGACTTGTGCTCTAGATTCTTCATGAACCTGTGTGGGTGATCCTGGCTTATAGGATCTTTGTGGTTCCTTCCAAATTTTCATCCACCCCAGTTTTATTAAACCTAATCCGCCTTTTTCTGCCCCGCATCAGTTGTTTATGCTTCTGGCTTCTGCATTTGGTAAAATTCAATTAAGCTGAGGCGCTCTGAGATGTTTTGTCATCCGTCCTCAGACCTGCAGCACGGAGAAGTGACTGACAAACCAACGACTGAGAAAGGAAGAGAGAGATAGAGACAGAGAGAGAATGAAAGTTTTCTCTTCTCAGTTTAACGAGCAAAAGGGTAAAGCCATAAAGCGCTGACTGAAAAGATGAGGTCAGAAAACAAACAGGCTGTGACCATGAGTCGTGCGTTTTTATGCCATTACAGACCTATAAAGATCCACTTTTAAATGCTTCCCAAACAGATGGGAGATGGCTTTTAGCCCTCTCAGTAGCACATTCGTCTCCCTCCTTCTGCTGGTCTCCCTCCCTCTGCTAGTTTTCCTCCCTCTGCTGGTGTCTCTCCCTCTGCTGGTCTCCCTCCCTCTTCTGGTCTCCCTCCCTCTGCTAGTTTTCCTTCCTCTGCTGGTGTCTCTCCCTCTGCTGGTCTCCCTCCCTCTTCTGGTCTCCCTCCCTCTGCTAGTTTTCCTCCCTCTGCTGGTCTCCCTCCCTCTTCTGGTCTCCCTCCCTCTGCTGGTCTCCCTCCCTCTTCTGGTCTTCCCCCCTCTGCTGGTGTCTCTCCCTCTGCTGGTCTCCCTCCCTCTTCTGGTCTTCCTCCCTCTGCTGGTCTTCCTCTTTCACCTTTTCCCCGCATTATGGTCTTTCCCAGTGCACTAGGTGTTCCTGCCCAGAATAAGTTAGCTCTCTAGCTTTGTGACTCTTTTGTGATTGTTCCAGGTGGCTCTTCTGCATTTGCGTTACTTGGATGTGGCACTAGGCTGGGAAATTCGGGACTGAAGCCCTGCATGAATCCGATCGAGCCATGAATGATTTGTTTAACTCAGCTGTTTTAACAGCTTTGCTCTTAAGATCCTAGCAATGGTCCTGTTCTTACTGTAAAATTATAGTCAATACCGGGAGTACGACACCTGATTCGTGCTCAAAACGGGTTCAGGACACAGACAGCCCGAAAGCTGGTTCTCTGGGCTGGAAGCAGGACTGTGGTACTGTATAGGTCACAAGAAATTCTCATGGTCGAATGTGCTGCTGTTCCCTGAGGAGTCCTCAAGACACGGACAGGCTTGTGGGTGTGTTTGATCGCTTCCCTCAGGGGTGTATTAATTTGCCATTTCTGCGTCCCGCAGTCCTGCTGTTACCCCCTCACCCTGGACTAGGGTCCCAGAGAGGCTTCAATTATTTAAGCCAAACTGGCTTCAAGCGGGTAATTAATTGTCAATTAAGGGGCTACATTAGCGGTGGCGTCAACAGCTTGCGATGGAATGAAAGATTCGGAGTAAGCCTACATCCTGCTCTAATTACACACGTCCCGTTTCAAATCTCTGCTTAAAACTTATCATTTTATGCCCATTAACTATTTTCCACTGGTTCTGGCCATTACTCGAATTGAGAAACTTGGGCCATTAACAGTTTGAAGGGGGCTGTGTCCTGTCCTGGATGTGATAATACGGCACTAGTCCATTGGCCTTGAGATTAAAGCTGTATCTTTTGTAGAAGAACCTGGTCAAAGAGGTGCATCGTGGGATTGCACTTGATGTGACCCTGATAGTTGCCCGATGCTTGCTGAGTTGGTCTCTGCAAACTTCTGGCACTCCCCACTCTTTCTGGGGGGAGGGACAAGCTTGTTTATGATTTCATAGTAATATGTAGAGCAGTAAACCTGTTTCTCCATGTATCGTAAAAAAAACAAACAAAAAAAAAAAAAACATATACATTGGAGTAAATAAAAATTGCTGATGAGAGATTCCTACTCGCATCTTTGCTTTGGCGTGGCAAGAGAATTCATGGGTGATAGTGGAAATTGCAAGAGCGGGGCCACTTAGTGGCTAGCTGTGAGTGTGGGCCTGTTTAGGGGCTAGCTGAGTGTGAGACTGCATAGCAGCTACAGTAGCTGTGAGTTACTGGCTAGCTGAGTGTGAGACTGCATAGCAGCTAGCTGTGAGTTTGCAGCTAGCTGCAAACGTGGGCCTGATTAGCAGCTAGTTTGAGCTACTTGCTAGCTGAGTGTGAATCTGTGTAGCGGTTAGCTGTAAGTTAGCAGCAAGCTGTGAATGTGGGCCTGTTTAGCAGCTAGCTGGGAGATACTGGCTAACTGAGTGTGAGACTGTGTAGCAACTAGCTGTGAGTTAGCAGCTGACAGTGAATTAGCGACTAGCTGTGAGGACAGGGCCAGAGAAGTAAGATCAGAGCTGAGCCACGCTGCTGTTCGCTGTTATTCTTATGGAAGAAAATGGATTAATTGATACCTTAGGAGCATTTGAGGGAAAGCAACTTCCAGGCAATTGGAAACTCGGCACTCACAGTTCAAAAAAATTCATGGCAAACTTGGATTTCCTTTATCAAAAGAAGGAATTGTTTGGAAGACCCCTGGCCTTTCAAGATGTGACATGGAGATGTGAACCGGCTGATTCCGGTGAAGACTCTGATAGAACATTTAGAGGCAGATCTGCGGAGTCTTAGCCACTGTATACGTTATTCACGAGTCCACATCGCTTTTATTACACACCTAATCCAGTTACCATGGTAAATCACTGGAGGGTTTATGTCATTATAACTGGATCACATGCGCAGCATTTATGGGATGCCGTCACGTTACCTGACAGAATGAAGGATAGCTCAGCCATAATCAAAATACCGCAAACACTCCTTGGCTTGGCAGCACCGTCGTACCCTTCTCCCCAGCGGGCTCATTCGGGGGGGGGGGGCGTGACAATGGCACGGACTCGCTCGTGGGGGAAATTACAGAGGGGGCAGCTGGCAAATTAAAGATCTGGATCGAATTCTAATCGACGTAGTCGGCGCTTAATCTGTTTATCTGACTGGTGAAAAGGAAACTCGCTTGCGGGCAAGAGGGGGGGTGTGTGTGTGTAATACGCTTCGCCCTGCCATTAGCTAGTGGGGGGGTGCCATCCATACGCAACGTTCGATTTCTATAGATAACATAAACGCTCCTTCCACATAAACCCCCGCTTGTCTTAAAATAGCTCCTGAATGTTGTTATTACCGCGTTGAGCACTCGAGTGGATTTTCCCCCGGAAGTCCGTATGTTTCCATGTCTGTCGACTCAAATGGTATTATTTAGCAAACATGTCGCCGCTCAAAGCTGCCGAATCAGGGCTGGGGGGGGGGGGGCGCTGTTTGTATAGGTTTTTGAGTTAATACTGGGGGTGGGATGCTTTAACTCCCCCCGTGCAGGGTTTATTCAGATCTGCTGCCAATGAGTGCAGTCATGTGACATTCCACTGTCTGACTATAGTGAAAGGAAGTTTTAAATTGTGCCCTAAACCTCTCTGTATGTGTTTATCTCATAGGGCCAGGGGGGGCATAACATGCAAGGCTGAAGACACATTTGCACATCTATGTTTGAAGAGGCTCCTTTAGTTGCAGTGTTTGGGCTTTAAAATGTACCACTGATGGTTCTTTTATAGCAAGTGTAGCAGTTTATTGGGACAGTTCAAAAAAGAAAACCTATATTAGGAAACTACTTATAATATGGGCGTGGCCCCTATAAATGGGAAAAAACCCTGCTGCTGCAAAACTAAAATAAGCCTTAAGACAGAGCAGATTCCACTAAGCCTGTCGCTCCTGACCATCAAGCATGTACCTCCCTCATCTGCCCCATCCTCACCACCCAAACTCACCTGGCTAACAAACACCCTTTACGGCCCAACCATGTGGCCAAACCATATGAAGCTAACTAGACTTTAATGAGCAGGGTTTTACAGGTACTGTGTCGTTGATGCTTCTCTGTCTGCTGCTCCTTCAACATTTCAGAAGCGTTTGAGGAACATCTTCGCCATGCTTTCGGCACAAATACGGGCAGGTTAGAGTTAGACCTGAGGGACATTAGCAAGGCTAAACGCCAGTTTGCATCTTATGCCCCAGTGCAATAGAGAAATGCCAGCACTCTCGTTAGTGATGAGCAACTCCCGGCATGCACCGGTGCTCTGGAGCACGATGGATCCCTTCTGTTCCCACGGCGACGGAGTTTGTGCTGTTTCAGCTGCTCCGGTCGGACCGCGTGCCAAAAACGTGTCACAACAGTCTGAGTAAGCGGCTGCTCGGGGCCACGTCAACAGCACCTCCTCCCCTCCCCCGTCTGCAGTACCGCCAGAGCAGATGTTGCCTCCCCCTCACATTCCGCTCAGGCACAGGTCAGAAAAAGGCCTCGGAGAACGAATACACCCTCACTGCGTGTTCACGTGTTGTTTTTCTGTACGTGGCAAGTTCTGATGGAGATACAAGGTGCAGGGTGGTGGGATTAAAGTGCATAGATGTTCACCCCTGGGTGCAGCTCAGTAGGAACTAGGAAAGTGGCTATGTTTGCAAACCTCGGTCACGGTGGGTCTCTGAAACCTAAACCTGCAGTGCTGGGCTTGACATACGAGTCAGCAGCTTTGCATAGTGGACAATGCCGTTTCCAGGTAATCCTGCATAAACAATGCAATGGGATGATGTCTTCATACTATATAAACCACAATGCCACACTTCATCTCTTGTTTTAGGCTCTTTTTCCATCATATTGGGTTTGAAAAAAGGGTTTTGAGGCACGGTTTAACAGAGGCACTGGCGGGTCGGAACATTCTAGAAATTTAGCAGTAAATTTGCCATTTCATACACCAAGTCTGCTGTGGATGCATGGCCGGCCTTGGTAAAATGTTCCAAAGGCAATACATTGAGGATATTTTTATTAAAAGCGACAGAGGAAAAAGTATAATTTAATGGTCTGACAATGTTCTGTGAAAGACTGTAAATCCATCTGGCGGGTCGCCCTGCAGAACACGCAGAGGTCTGCTCGCTCACTGGCATTAATAGAGACCGAATGTTTTATTAAACAGCCTCCACTAAAATAGATGATGGAAAGCGTGTGTTGGGGGGGGGTGGGGACCATTTCAATCAGCGCGCAGATGAAGGGGGGGCATTCGGTCAGGATGTTTGGACGTCAAACTCCGAGCGGCAGCTCTGAGGGGAGCATGGCGCCCCCAGTGCCATCTGTATCCCATTCACCTTTGCCAGCGGACACCAGGCTTGCTCTGCACGTGCCTCAATGCATACTGGGAGTCCCAGGCAGCGTGAGTGGCCGCGCATTTTGGAGTATGCCCCCCCCCCCCCCCCCCCCCGCTCTCGATGCCAGTAGCCGTCATTCTGGGAGCTGGTAGTACACAGGTTCAGAAAGAGCTGCCAAATGACAATGTGCCTGCAGGAGGTGCCATTGTCAGCCTTGGCCTGGTATCATTTGTTTTTCCCTGAGTGGCATTGCTAGGAAGACCTCCGCTGGAGTCATGGGCGGCGGTTTCACGTGTTTATTTCAGAATCTGAAAGCTTTTTAAGCAGAGGGATAATATGATTATTCCGTTTGTATACATTCTGGGCTGGTGATGTAAGAGACTGGGGCCTGTGTGGCTTAGAAAGAGAGGGGGATCATGCCAGGACAGGGAAAGAGGGAGTGAGAGAGGGAAAAAGGGAGGGAAACAAGGATGAGAACATGACGCAAACTTTACTTCTCTCTGCTGGCAGCTGGTGCTGCCCTGCCTCCTCTTGGGAGAGAATTTAGGCCAGGTTCAGGTCCAGAAAGTACAAGTTCAGGTCCAGAAAGTACAAGTTCAGGTCCAGAAAGTACAAATCCAGTTTTGTTTCAACCAACCAGTTGAGTACTCTGTGACTGTGACTCTTTATACTCAACTGCTTGGTTTATGATTACTTTTGTGAATAACTTCCTCAACACTGTCCATACATCCATGGTAATGTGTGCATGTGCCCCCCCTCCACATGAACATGTTTTTCGCGTTTGAGGCATCTGCAGGATGTGATGGTGTGACTGGGTGTGTGATGCGTTTTGATAATGATGCGCAAAAATTGAGCTGTTTCCGGGCTCGTTACAGAACCTTATCTGAATTATCTGAAAAGCCATAAAAGAGGCAATCATTTAAACATAAAGGAACAAGACAGGAGGAGCTAGTGTGTGCAGACGGCATGCTGGCTCTTTCAGCTGCTTGGATGGATGGATGGATAGACGGACAGATGGATGCAGACAAATATTCATCCATCCATCTTCCATACCCGCTTGTTCTGTGCAAAGAAGCAGGGGTCTGGAGCCTATCCCAGAAGCTATGGGCACAAGACAGAGAATAACCCAGAACGGGGTGCCGGCACTTTGCGGTAGACAGTAACAATAAATGATAAACAGTAACAGTGCACAGAATGTCAGGAAAAGTATTGCATGGAATTCTGTAGATAGAGCTCAGTAATAAATAGTAATGATTTGGGTGAGTCCCTCACTGGCCATTTCGTTTATCTCTTTTCCTCTCTTTTCTCTCATGTTATATATTACAGAGACATTGCTCAGACTAGCATGGTATCCCCCTCCCTACATTACAATTATGCCACTTGCACTGCGTTTGCACTTTACATCACTACTGTGGAAGGATTTTGCATCTAACTTGGCACAATTCATATTATGCTCATAGATATTTTATTGCTATATTTTTTAATAGTTTTCTTTTGTTTTCTATTTTATTATTCATCTTAAATAATTTTTATATGTTTATGCACAGTGACGGGGCTGTGTTGCCACAATAACATTTCACTGCCATTGTACTGTACAGTTGTGCATGTGACAAATAAAAATCTTGAATCCTGAATCCCTGGTGACCTTATTTTTGTCTCGTGTTTTTGTTTCCCTCAGGATGTGAAGTCCACTTTCTTTCAGTTCGGGGCCTCAATCCAGCAGGAGGCGCTGTTGATGCTGAACATCATGGAGGAGTACGACTGGCACGTCTTCTCCATTGTCACCAGCAAGTTTCCCGGGTACCAGGACTTCATCAGCATCCTGAAGAACACGGTGGACAACAGCTTCGTGGGCTGGGACCTGCAGAACACCATCACGCTGGAAGCGGTGGATGGTGACACCAGGACGCAGATCCAGCTGAAGAGGATCCAGTCGCCCGTCATCCTGCTGTACTGCTCCAAAGATGAGGCGGCCTACATCCTGGCCGAGGCCCGTTCGCTGGGTCTCACCGGCTTCGGATTCATTTGGATCGTGCCCAGCCTGACCACGGGCAACCCGGAGATCACGCCTGATGAGTTCCCCTCGGGGATGATCTCGGTCTCCTACGACGACTGGGACTATCCCTTGGAGGCGAGGGTGCGCGACGGCCTGGGGATTATCACCACCGCCGCTTCTGCCATGCTGGAGGAGTTCGGCGACATCCCCGAGGCCAAAACCAGCTGCTACGGACAGCTGGAGAAGACCAAGCTCCCGCCCAGCGCGTTGCACAAGTAGGTTTGTCCCTCCAGAGCCTGGCCCATCCGCCTGGAGGTTTACACATTGGCTGAATCTCTTAACTGCTCATAAGGTCTGTGTGTCTGTGTGATGTACTGTGTAGATAAAACACTTCATCACACGGTACAGTGTTCAAGCCCCCGATTAAGATATGAAAGTCCTCCAGGTCTGCCTGGGTAGGCAGAGGATGCAGGGAGTCTAGTGTGTGGTTCAGCTGGTTAGCACTCAGAAGGTCGCTGGTTCAAATACTGTTGGATTTTTTGGATAAAATAAAGTAGGGAGTGTTTCCCCCCCATCTTGAACCCAACACCCGCAATGGGGTGGTGGATGCTGCATCGGGGTACTAACAAGCCTGGCTCTTCCCATTTTCAGGGGGGGCAGGGAGGGGCATCCTGCTGGGACAATTATCAGCCACATTTATCATTGTGCCACCAGCCGTTTCCACCCAGGTGTGTGGGTCACATTAATCCCACAGTGCTAGCAGACAGTCAGTGAGCGGGCCGGGCATCGCCGTGGAAACAGGGCCCCACGGGCACTCTGTGAGTCTACAGCAGTGGCTGGTATCACACCCCGCAGCTGGAGATGATACAGGGCCTGAAAGCATCGATGATGGCATTTACAGCACTGACGTGGTCTAGGGGGCAAGCTGACGCATACTGCAGTATTTTAGGACATTTCAGTAAATTACATTTACTGTACGTATTTCGGTAAGTAAAAACAAAAAAAAAACAAAAGAAAAGCAATTACCATCCTAGGCAAATCACTGCGTTGAGACGGAGCGGGAGAAGAAAGTACCATTCTGGGTGAAATTCTGCAGTCTCCCCATTTTTGGGATGACATGGAATGAGGAAATGTGGGACTCGCGGCTTGACTCCAGAGAGCCCCTCGTGTGAGGGACCATTACAGTTTTCACTCTGTTTTGGGGGGGGAAAATGCAGCATCGCTCTGATGGTGTAAACACAACCCAAAGAGAGACGCTGGGCTGGCAGTAGTGTGCTTCGCTTCACGCCTCTCTCCGCTGATCCCACGGGAGTCCATTTTGGCAGTAAAACTCCAAATGAAGATTTCTTTTTCCAGGTATTTCGCTTTCTACCGATAAAGTTATGAATTTTGAATGTCTGGTATTCATTGACATATAGAATAGAAACCAAGACATAAAAGCTACCTGCCACAGTTACGTCTCCTCAACACGACCATCCTGAAGCGAGCTGTCGATTCTTGCCAGTGTCGCAAAAATTCACTAAACAGGCGGGAAGCTGATGAGTGACGTAAATCAGCGTAGATTGTGGGTATTACCATCAGACACAAGCCAGCCTCTGGCAAGGCTTTCTGTTTGCACTCGCCAAATCTGGCAAGTTGGACCCTAGTGGGTCAAGGGTGGAGGTCGGAAATGGGTGGGTGATCCGGGAGGGGGGGGTTTTCTGCAAGGCATTCCAGTCACAGATGTCTGCTGATGTCCACAAGGTGGCCGAATGTATGACTCACATCTGACATTTAAGCAAACAGGATGTGACACGGGGTGTGGAGGAAGGGGCGGGCCTTTGATTGCCTACATAGCTGGGATAGGATTGTGGGAGATGGTCAGAGTGGGTACGAGAATCAGACTCCGAGAGGGTGCTCTGGGTCTGAAACAAAACAGTGAGGCACAAGCAAATGAGTAGGCTCTGTGGTCTATACAGACTGAAAGTGGCTGAAATCATAAATAAATCCACTGGAGGCTGATAGCTGACATAAATGGATACCACCCCGGAGCTTGTGGTTTGCATCGTTAGTCACATGACCATCTCACCTCCCAATTCCCAACGCCTGAACCTGCTTCCAGGACCACCCTCCATGGCCATGAATCACATCCCGCTTAGCTGCGAAAGCAGTGCACTCTGGGATACTTTTTCCAAGCCATTGATCGATTTGTGTGTGATTCATTTGAGCAACAAAATTACAGACGTATACAAACCTTGAACTTATACTGCGTGGAAATACAGTATACCGCTGGTCCGCAAATGCAATTGTCGCCGTGAGTTTCATAAGACTGTAAATACATAATTGCGATGTCTCTTTATGGCTCTTCACCGTTGATGGCTGGGAAGCTTAATAAAGTTGCCAGCAGAGAGACTGAAATCGAAAAGGTGGGGGAGGATCTGTCCGGGAAGTGGCAGGTGAAGGACATGTTTTTGATGGATTATTCCTTCTCACTTATTTGTCTGGAAGTGGGAAAGTGTCTGTTTTGCAATTTACAAGGAGTGGCATGTCGAGTGAAAATAGTCCCATCTCCACCAGCTTCTTCAGCGAGATGCAATGAACGTTCATCTGGATGAGTTACCGATTTCAGTGACTGAACCTCTGTCAGTCTGATTTTTTTGATGTTCTGAGGCATATTGTTTAACACCCCATATAGCCTTGCCGTGTTTGGCTTGGGGAGATTCCCTGATAACATCAGATGTGTTTGAGTGTTGCCAGCTGGATAGGAACCTGTTCAGCCTGCTAGACGGGCCTTCCTTTCTGGCTCGAAGCCGAATACCGTCCCCGTAAGGACCCCTGAACCCCAAAAACGCAATTGACTCTGCTTAAGATGTTCCAACAACGCCATGCGTTTTTCTAGGCGAGTTCTTGAAACCTCTCCTTTCTGAAGTGCCCCCTGAATGACTTTGTGGTGTTTAATTATGTAGAACAAGTAGATTTAAAGTTTAAGTGAAATAAAGCATGACCACAGGCTAGCGGACAGTACACACGGCATCTTTGAAGCTAATTATGATCGCGTTTCTGGACTTCCTCCTCCGCCGTGTTAGCGTCTTACCTCTTTGTTAAATTTTTAATTAAAAACAATGCTCTCGCTCTTTCTCGCTCTCGTTCTAGCGATTACACAATCAGTCATTAGCTATCGCCTCCCTTCCATTTTACTACAGTACCTCTGTGCGAAAGGCTTGCTTTGCCTTCTGGGAAACGCAAGACCCCCTCAGTCAGAAGCAGCCCCTGGCAAGGACGCGCATTCTTAGAAAGACAAAGGGGGAAATTAACCCACAGTTTGGGACGGTAATGCGATGCAACATAAGGAAAGTCTAAGAAAAACCGAATGTCACCGCGGCCAGGATGCACGGCACACAGAGTCATGTGACTTGGGAGTTGGGTGGGCTGGTTAAAATGGCAACAGCAGGATGGAAAATGTTTGTTAAAAAGGCTGCAATAGGGTCCAGGATCAGAGCCTAAAATGAACCTGATTTTGCCTCACCCTGGGACATCCACCCCCCACACTGTATAAATTGGAATCAAATACACTTTCTTACATTTTAACTACTTTCGACTGACATGCATCATCCATCACATAAACACTTACACAAGTTAGATTTTATACAAGGCAAATTTACCGCCCATACCATTTAAGACACCTTACAGCCAAACATAGATAAACCTGAAAGTACGCATAGATACTGTAAACCTGAAAGTACGCTAATGATACATACTAAAAACAGATATTAAATTAACGACAAGTTAAAACATCAACGTACTTGAAGGCATATGTCACCTTTTTGCATTACCACTTTTGCAAAGTCTATGTATCATGGATATATTGCATATAGATTTACGTTACATCAGTATTACGTAAGTCAAGATTTGCCTGTACGTATAAAAAGGCTCAGGTTTGCGTATAGACTTCCGCACTGATCTGGGAACAGTCTGAAGCACCTGCATCTTCGTGCTCAGCGTTACAAAATGGCGGGGGGTCGGGCGTGATGGGACGCCACGCCGAGTGAGCGAGGTCGTTTATCTTCGTACGGGATCCGCACCGTGCCGGGTGTCCCGTCGTGCTTCCGAGCTGTCCCCGTGCTCCCTGGAGTCGTCTGCCTTCCCAGTCTCAGATATTTTTACCCCGAGCGCTCCCGACAGACCTGCCCCCCCCCCCCGAGGGACCAGGAGACGTCCTGAGTGTCCGCCGAAACGCCACAGGGCCGCCGAGAAAGGAGGTGGTGATTTAATGTTTCCCTAAGGTTTTAAGAACGTTGTTTTGAGGATATAAGAATGTTCTTGGGATAGAAGGAGAATCATTCAAATAAGCAAGCTGATGCATACAGAGAAAATGAAACGATGAGGAACAGCAACAGAAATGCATTTAAAGAATTTGGTGAACTGGGACGTTTAGGAACAGAACCTGTCACAGGATCACAGGGGGAGGTCTGAGGTCACTGTCTAGCAGCTGCTATTGACTGAAGGATTCCCATTGAAATTCGAGAAGGAACAACATACTCCTTCCTGAGCGTGAACAGCAACGCCTGCCTCCCGGTGTCTCTAAGGGGACTTTGTAGACAGTCACACCCTCCCTGGTCCCTCTGAACCAATGTTCTTCACACTTTGCTTCCATCGTAGCTCATAGTTCCCTCATCACATCATCCAATGAGATGTGAGAGACAGACAAATCACAAAGACTACTGTTACTTTTAAAAAAAAATGGTCACTGGTCATGCCCGTGGTACTGCTATGACCCACAGTGAAGGTCTCAGTAATCCCTGCATATCCACAGGGTCTGGGAGAGGCCAGTGAAAGTCAACAGCACAAAACCCTCATAAAATTAGCCATAAAGATCTATAGTGTGAAAGTGGAGTTAATGCAAGGAGTGGTGGTGCAGTTTCCTTTAGACCTCCTCTGCAATCTGGACGTAACTGGATCCAATAACATACTCCATTCATAATGGAAGTGTGCTGCTCTCCTCCTTCTGAATGGATTATGCGGGCCAGCGTAGGGTGGATGAGGGATGGTGGACCGTCATCTCGATAAACCATTCAGACTCTAAGTACCTAGTTTTCAAGGATGACTGGTGGTTCAGACTGATGGGATAGTGATGGGATCTTTCACTGCAGAGGAAGTCTAGGCAGGATCAGGAAATACAATCGAACAGATTGGACAGCGATCTGTTTAATTGACGTGGGGGTGCAGGATTGGAATGATGCATCATTTGACAAAGTGACAGTATCGCCCCCTGCTGGTCCTACAAAGTTGTAACACGCAGAGTTTACAATTTGATGGCTCCCCAAAAGACAGTACGTAGCAACGTACTCCTGTCTGATATTGCTGCACGTTTCGCAGGTTGCCAGTCCGCCAGGTTTCGCAGGTTCCCCAGGTTGACCCTCCTGTCACTGTGCACCTACATAAAGACAGACCCCGCCCCCCCAGCACAACTTCACTGGAGAGCCCCCGCTGCCACTGGACGCCTTTCGTGATTAATGTCTCCTTTTTCCCTCTGAAACTCACGCCCTCGTGGGAGCTTGCCGGCATCCAGGCTGACGCCCTGTCTGATTTGGACCCAGCCGTTAGGTGCTGGACAGCTCATTAACTTTTTTTCATCTTCCTGTCTTTCAGATACATGATGAATGTGACTTGGGATGGCAGGGACCTGTCCTTCACAGAAGACGGGTACCAGGCCAACCCCAAGCTGGTGGTCATTGTCCTCAACAAGGAGAGGGAATGGGAGAAGGTGAGGCCCCCATTGCACTCAACTGGAGGGTTACGATGTCTCCTTTGATCGTTATTAATTACCTAATGCCTAATTACCTAAAAACTTTGAGCGAACTACAGGGGACATTTAGTGATCCTGTGGTAAATGCCCAAAATATTACTCTCAAGTCCTATTCAGACATGATTAGTTTTACCTGGGGATGTAATGTAACTGAAGCAATTACCGGTGTGGTCCGTAATTTTAATCCAGTCCGAATTTGCCATGTCTGTAATTATTATAAGTCTCCACTGTAAAAATTCAGGAGTGAATTACCTTCCGTATTTCAGTGAACATGGCCCTCTTTCGGTAATAGTAGTTCAGTCTGAATTGTCATCTGGGTAATTAGGCCATATCTATAAAGGCAGGCCTCTTTTTTGTCAGACAGAAATGGCATTTACTCACTGAAAATGGAGACGGGATGGGTACTTAATTCTCTACACAAACATCTGACAAAATACACCTGCGTGTTTTCAGTAGGCCATTGTACACCAATTTGTACGCTACTTCATGGTAGGGAGAAAAAAAGAGTTGTGTCTGTGTATTCATATGTTACAGGGATAGGTCAGCCAAAAAAGAAAGCTTGCTTTTCTTTGCATTGGGCAGTCAAATCATTTTGCAAACTATATACCAGATACCACAACTATACCACAACTAATCCCGTCTGAATAGGGCACAACGGGTTTTATTTTAAGGAAACCCAGTGACGCATCTCATACTTTTGAGGGAGGTGGGCGGGCCATTTTTGCGGCTTGATATTTCCCCCGGAGAAGCAGCAGTGCAATTTGAGGAGCTAGAGGAATAATTAAAGCCACCAAGGGAGAATCCGTAATCGATCTTCCCGGGCCGCGTATCTGTACCCGGTCGATAGCCAAGAAGAAACTAATTGGCAGGACCAGACTGGTGCTGAAGAAGACATCATCACGGATGAAAGTGTGACTATAAAAGTGACACTCGCTCTGCTGTGGCACAGAGATGGAAAACGGGTGACCAGGCCGATAGTCCTGCAAGATGTTAGCGGGCACTGATATTCAACATGTTTGCACTCTGTGTCTTAAATTTTGCATGTGCTGAAATGACAGCAGAAGGAGGACCACACCTAATAAGAAACCTAGGCAACTCAAAAACTTGTGCATGTAGTATTGCGGTGCAGACTGAAATGGAGATTTAGCCTTGGCTCAGACAGAAATTAGCATTAGGCTAGCTAAGATGAAGTGTTACCCTAGCTTAGCTAAAGTTGGGTTTACCTTAATTTGACTAAATTCAGTGTTACTCTGACTTAGCTGAACTTAGCATTAGGTTAATATGCTTAAAGTTAGCACTATCCTAGCTTGGCTGAAGTTAGCGCTTTTGTTCCTCCTCTTCGGCTGCTCCCTTTGGCGCGAGGATAATGAGTACCGCTGCCTTGCGTGTCAGAACTGATTAGAGCTGAGGGGCGTGCACAGAAAATTAAGCGAAAAATGCCTCCGCATCCAAGCATGCCTGCGGCAAAGTAGCGGCGTCGATAGCGTCGACTGGGTTTACGTGCCAGGGAGCGTAATTAACGGCTGCGCGGGCTAAGAAAAGCTGTCGCCTCCGCCCCTACCGAGCAACCGCGACGCCACTATGGGTTTACCGTCATTGTCATCGTCGCTATGCTCGTTTTTATTTGCCGGCCTTGCTGTCTTGCAAGATGATGGCCACAGGGGGATGGATATCTCTGTCCGGTTGTTTAATGGCCGGACACCCCCTCCCCCAGTGTGCCGTCATGCTCTGACGTCCTCCCAGTGGCCGTCGGTAAGCGGCGCGGCAGAGCGGCCTGACAGCTGCAGCGCGAGGGTTGTCGTCACGCCAAATTGAATCCACACAACAGTAATTACTATAATTAATTCTTTGTCAACACGCAGCTCGTTGATGTTGATTAAAGTGGAGGAAAAACAGAAAAGTTGAGTGCCGATCTTGCTGTAGCTGCTTCTCTGACCCACTCCCCCCTCACTGGTAAAGCTCACTGCACCCCCTCCCATCTTTTATGAAGTTTAGCAACAGGAATGGTAACATCTGTCGGCATCACTGCTAATTTTCATGAAGGTGATAAAATAAACCGACCTCCTGGCCTGAAGCACACAGACGGTGACGTAATGTCTCAGCAGGCCTCCTGGCCTGACCGTCTCTCTGTAGACGCTTGGCTGATCCCGGAGACTGTCGCCATGACGTTATGCGTGACTCTGCAGCATCCGGTCGCCGGGCGTGACGCAAAGAGATTGCCCTGCAACTCGAGGCGGGTGGGGGCTGACGGGGGCCCTATGCTTCACCCGGGGAAAGCAAAGACGTGAAACACACGTGGAAACTCATGGAGAGAGACCTGCAGAACGCCCGTGGACAAAAGTCTGTTAGGGAGACCGCTACAGGATCGAAGCTGTGTTCCTGGGGATTGTTACGAGGGCGTAATGCGGTTTGGCGCGGAGCAGCGCTGCTCTTATTAATCTGACAGAGTCGATCTGTTGGCAGGAGCGGCCTGGAATGACACGCAGTGGAAATAAGATGCAGCCGACCATCCACCGTCAGCAAGGGTCAGAGGTCAAAAGACCTCAGATCACATACATTTTTTGGAAGCAAATATTTCAGGCACATCAAGTGCTTACTGACATGAAGCAACAAAGCCGCGATGTAAGAGTGACCCGCGATACAGAACCGCAAATTCACTGGTACATTTACGACATTGCTTTGATAATGGAGGATTGTCTAATCATTTTCCTCAGGTGATAGAGGCAAGTGTGGGAAACACTCATATCAGTGATTCAACATAGCATCAGTTACCCCCCCTCCCCCAATCAGAATAAGAATTTATATGGGCACCAAGGGGCGGAGTTACTGATCTTTCATGTCTAAAAATGACCGCCCAATGAAATCGTGGCGTTGTACCAGCTTCAGGGGTCACTTTAACGAGGGGCCTGTGCAGCATGTTCTGCCTACATCTCAGCCCCTCACATTTCCAACCGGCACGAGTTTTCTAAGCGAAAATCCTACCGTGGGATGATACTCTCGCGCGAACCCACATGGGGCTACTGCAGCCACAGCGAAATCGGTGTGAACTGATACGATTACTCAGAGATGACAGATGACCGTGTCTGGGCGCAAATTAAATGGCGGCGATATTAATAACGCTCAGCTGGTGCATTAAATGCTGACTGCATGCCAATGCGTCGCCAGAGCACCCCAGGCCCTCTTCCCGCTTTTTTTTTGTTCGGTTTTATTCTCTTTTTTTTACCTGGGAAATCGGTACCGTGAATCACAAACGTCTTTTTTCAGGATCCTGATGCAGCCAGTTGCTCAAAAGAAAAGAGTGAGAAATCCACCACGGTGATGGGGGATCATAGAGGTACTTGGTGTGCCGACGGCAGTCTGTTTGTGGTCCCCTGCTCCCCCTGGGGCGGGACGGTGAAAGACCCACTGAAGGTGCGGACAGTCGATCAGTCCCCCGGCGACTGCTGCATGTTAGGCAGCGGGATGTATAGCTGGGAAGCCCATCATGTTGGACCTCGTGCGTGGTCTCCATCCCCAAGAGCCGGCACGACAATGTGGAGAATGATGTGCGACAAACGACTACCAAGCTCTCGAGAATGATAACGGGATAAACGAGGAGAGGACAAAACACCTTTTATGACGGAGTGGCTGTGATGACGATGAACCACGAGTTATTAGGCAGCTGTTGAGATATGAAGTGATGTTTAGCATACCGACTCGTTGAGGGTTAATTACTCACTGTGACAGAGTATAACAGTGTCCAGCATCTATAAGACAGAGAACCTTCGAGTCAAATGGCTTATGAAGGGTTTGCTGCTATGCAGTGTGGCTGAGTGTTAAGTGTTTATAAGTGTTGAGTAAGTTGCCTTAAAAAGACTGATTACTGAATGTGACAGGTACAGACATTTCAAAGTGTTAAGTGCTTAAGAAATGAAAAGCAGATGGGATCATAAAGGTTTAATTACGATGTCATACAAAAATGATAAACATACAATGCTCACAGAAAGTCTTGGGTAAAAATATTGCAAGTGTAACTCTTCTGCAAGTCTTCTAACAAAAGTGATTACATTATATATATATATATATATATATATAATAACGCGATCATTTTTGCATTTTTTTATATATATTATATAATCATATTAGAAATTTAGTCTTAAGTAAAACATTTCAAGTAGTAATACATTGACACCCAATTTATAGTTCTAAAAAAGCTGTTCTGAGATAAAAATTGAATTGACAAGCAGTTTCATTGAGTGCTTTTTAATTTGCAATACCTTTGTAATAACATAAAACACCAGACGTGTGCGTTTAGTGTCCCTTTGGGACTCCATGAGTACAATTGGAAATAATAGCAAAATGGCAAGAACAGAACTGAATGAGTCAGTCAAAAAAATTATCACAGTTATTGAAAAGAAAGTGTCTGTGCATATGTGCAGATTTGTTGAACATTGCTTGTCATTTGACTTTTGTTAGGAAACCAATACATTTGCGACATTTTTAAGCCTATGAAATTAAGACTTAAGAATTAAGCAAGCATCCCAAGCAAGCATCCCAAAGCTTTCTGTGAGTTTTGTATGTTGTTCATTGTACGTCAGCATAAAGAGTAGAATTGAATAGGTATCATGCACGTTATGTGAATTTGGCATCATGGTAATATTAATTTGAATGTTTAAGGTGTTTTGTAAGGACCTGTGTTCAGGACATTGAAAACTTAAACGTGAAACCCAGTCTTCTGTTTGGCAAATGACATCTTATCATCAGATTCTGGTTCCCTGTGTTTGTGAGGGTCTAACCCACGCAAGGGTTGTTGCTGACAGAAACGGACCCTGGATTGCTAACAGTGTAAAGTCATCAGTCTAACATCTCTGGAACGTAATCATATCAAACATACGTTCAGACATCAGCAAAACAATCAGACTATGCACCACCTTCTCCGAACAGTGCAGGCTGCTCAGTATTATAATTTAACGAACACTGGGAGAGAGAAACCATCAGATGTGAAGGCACAACACATGTTCAGAGAAGCACACGTACAAAAGAAGTACATCTTGCATAAAGGATTCTGAGAATGTGGGACACATTCACAGCATAAGGAAGCATCTGTTGTTTTCATTAGGAGCAGCGCTGAAATTCAAAGTCATTTTCACACTCAGAAATAATGACATTGCTCCCATTAACAGGACATCTTGCCAGCTGATGCTCTATTTTTTAGTTTATCAGTAGTCTCCAGGCTGTTAAACCCCCTCAACCAGTAACAAGCATATTATTTGGTGTCCTTTGTGGACAAGCTTCTTCAGTACCAGCCTGTTTACACTGCAGGAACACACTCTTAACATAGGAGATTCTCTGCTTTAGAACCTGCAGCCACATTCACATTGGGTTGGCCCCATAAAGAGGAGTTTCATGAAACAGTATATGGCTGTGCCACGCTTGTGACATACGTGGGCCAATCAGCAACAAAGATGAAAGCGACAACCCAGTAAGACCTGTTGCTATTGGTTGAGAATTCGAGCATTGAAATTACGAGTTCTTGGTAATGGCTTATGAAGGTCTTGGTCTACTAGGCCACAAAGGAGGCCCGGAGCTAAGATTCTGATATGCTGGCAGAACTACACAGGCAGAATTACAGCTAGCATAGTTAGCAGGTGGCAAAGCGCTGCTACATGTGACTTTCCAAATGTACTGCATACATCTGTCATTCAGTCTCCAGATGGAAGCCAAGCACATCTGACCTTCATAGAACCAACATAGTAATATATTGCATGGAAATAACGCCTCACACCCTCTAATGGTTAAGATGCACCTGCTTCACCTAACAGCGAATATCCTCCTTATGGCTGAAAATTACACTCTACTGTATAATTCATGGTATGAATAGAAGGAGGGGTTCTTTTTTACAAACACTTTCAACTGAAACGCAAACATTTTCAGGAAGGCGATGAAATAAACTGACCTCCTGTCCTTCCGAGTGTCCCAAAGCACGCAGACGGAGAGGTGACGTCTCAGTATGCTCCTCGGCCTTGTCGCTTCTCTGCACCCTCAGCTGATCCCGGAGACTGTCGCCACGACGCCAGTTGCCTGCGTGACGCATGAAAGGATTGCACAAAGCCCATTAATAGCTAAAAAGGTCCTACTTTCCTCAAAAGTAAATATCCTCTCTACGGCGTCATTCAACAGATATATGCCTGTGAGCGGAAGGTCGCCGGTTCGAGCCCGGCCTCGGGAGAACAGTCACATGTCCGTGACCCCTTAAGCAAGGCCCTTAACCCCCAGCTCCCCATGACAGCCGACCCTTTGCCGTGACCCCAAGTATCACAGGAACTATTCTAAACATTCTGCTACTGTACGTTCATATACTAGCCCCTGTAAATTAGCTTCTAATTAATAATATATCAGTGTGCAATAGGATGGCTAAGCAGAACCATTGTGTAAAAAGAAAGAATTTATACTGTGAGGTAGAGATTGGCTTTAATGTTAAAGAAAAAAAAAAACACTCAATCTACATAGTATTCTGAGTACTCCTAGCAGACGAAGTGTGGACTCAGGGCCACATAGCTTTTGCTTGTGGTCTTCGAGAGCGTTCAGGGTACCTGAGAAAAGCATCTTAATACACCGATGTTGGCAAATGTGAGGAAAACACTTTTGCTTCCGGATAGCTGCCGCCGGAGTCTCTACTTTGCGCTTCTCTCTTTCGTAGCGATTGTACCTCTAAATGCAGCAAAAATCAGGCAAAGTACTGCACTGAAATCACTGGAAAGTTTTTTTAAAAACTGGTTTGAATTTAAAGCCTTCTCTGGCTTCCAATAAACAAAATTTTCCTGGAGAGGTAAATAGATAAGGATGAAGCTGACATCAAGGGTTTCTAAACGGAGACTCTGTTAACCGAGCCAATATTTTGATATAAGCCCCACGGCCCCAGCCCTCTTCCTCAGAAAATCCCCGTTTTATCCACACGATAATCCACATGAACGCGAATCTGCGGTCTTTCATCTCAGAGGTAATGAATCAAAAACATGAGTTATAATTATGAAAATAGCGTCGTGACCTGGGATCCTTCCGGAAAGAGTGAGATCATTTGGTTCCTCAGAAACGCCGCCACACACAGCTATCGCCGTCATCCCGACAGCCTCAGCGGGGCTGATGGGACAGGAATGAGACACAGGTGTCCCGAATCCCGGGCTCTATAAACACCATAATCTGAAAACGGGCACCATTGCCGATGACACCAGTATTTCCCTCCTGACGGTTTGCTGGGCTGCCTGACAGATAATAAAGACTTTGCGATCAAACAGGCACTCGTGAATGGATATATCGTGTCATGTTGGGGGGGAACTACCTGGTGCGGGAATACTCTTACCCATCAGGGTGAATTTCATTGGCTTAATTAAAGTCTGCCTAAATATCCCCCTCCATTCCTGGGCACTGGCCTTAGTCATTGATATATCTGCTGTACAGGACAGCAAACGGTGCGGTCCCCTTTAAAATGAGAGCGGTACTCGCTTGGCTCCCAGAATCCTCTTCTCTATGCAGCCCTCACTCAGATCATTAAGGTGCTGCATGATGAGCCCAGCAGCCCTGATACCTTTATCTGGGGGGTAGAGATGGGAGGGGCCAGGCATTTAAAGTACGTCAGGTCACCAAGAAGCAGCTCAGTAGACCAAGGAAACCACCGGAAGCGGTGTTCTGTATTTA